>RJWJ010003875.1:0-81652 GCA_004363605.1 Indri indri | reverse complement strand
CTATATATATTTTTAGCTGTCCAATTAATTTGTTTCTATTTTTGGTAGAGACGGGGTCTCGCTTTTGCTCAGGCTGGTCTCGAACTCCTGAGCTCAGGACGATCCGCCCGCCTCGGCCTCCCAGAGTGCTAGGATTACAGGCGTGAGCCACCGCGCCCGGCCTGTTTTGTTTTTTTGAGACAGAGTCTTGCTCTGTTGCCGGGGCTAGAGTGCCGTGGTGTTAGCCTAGCTCACAGCAACCTCCAACTCCTGGGCTCAAGCAATTCTGCCTCAGCCTCCCGAGTAGCTGGGACTACAGGCACGCGCCACCATGCCCAGCTAATTTTTTCTATATATTTTTAGTTGTCCAGATAATTTCTTTCTATTTTTTTAGTAGAGACGGGGGTCTCGCTCTTGCTCAGGCTGGTCTCGAACTCCTGAGCTCAGGACGATCCGCCCGCCTCGGCCTCCCAGAGTGCTAGGATTACAGGCATGAGCCACTGCGCCTGGCCTTGGCTGGTGTCTTTGATTAGACAGACTCTAAACTCCTTCAGGGCAGAAACTGTATCTCTTAAGTTTAGGGACAAGGAGGGTATTGCTATTAAACAATGAAGGGATGTGTGTTTGTTTATGGGGGGGGGTTGTGTGTGTATGTGTTTCTGACTGGGGAGGTACCTAAAATGAAGGGAGAATGAATTTCAGAAGCAAGGTCTTTGGGAGATAAATGTTTCAATGCCTCAATGTCCTATTAAATGACAGAGAAAAAAACCAGAAAAATGAATGTGGTGAAAAAAAGGCGGGGCCCTAGTTGGGGGAGCCGTCTGCTGGGAGTGGGGGGGTGGCCTATATCTCTTAGTTACCTAGATGGAAGAGGACGTTACCTATGATGTGATGAAAATTCCTGCCATTAGATAAAGCCTTTGGGTTACAGCTCTGCTATTTCTGGTAGCCATCTTTTTGTAATGTCTCTGTGAAGGTCAGCCCTTCACTCCCAAGGTGAGTTACTTCATAAACAGTTTACTACTTTCAAGTGTGTGAGAGGAGACAGATAGGTAAATTTTGCCAAGGGAGGAAGGGATGAGCTCTCTTTCTTCTCTAGGGAAAGCACTTGCCTTCTCCTTCAACTGGCAGTTTTCACTTTTCCTAATCTATATTCAAAGCCCCCCCCCCCCGCATTCAATTGGGATGCATGTTTCCTGTCACTGATATAAACATAATTCAAGCAAAATCTCTTTTTCGTTGTCTGTCTGGGATGGAAAGCCTATGGTTCTTGCAGCAGGAGTAATTTGGGAGTAGGGCTACAGATAAGTTAAGACCTAACAGCCTAAGGGAGCAAGTGAATTTTCTCTGAAGCTTAGTTTCTGCATAATGTGACTTCCAGTTGGTTCTGTTTGTGATGAATATCAAGGCCGTAAAAGGTCTGTACCATCCAGAGTTCCCTGGCAGTACTTACTTTCCTTAGCTGTGGTTGTCATATACTTCTCTGAAGAAATGAGAAGACGCAAAACTGTAACCAACAAACTCAGAGTGTCTGGCTTCTCAAGGCTATGGTGGTTGTTTTTGTTTCGTTTTGCTTTCGCCTTTCACTTATAGCTCATATTATTACTTGGTGCATTTTAGTCATTCATAACAACGTTTCTTAAGTATCACACTGTGTGATCACTATGCTCAAATACCTGAGAGCCTGGGTTTAATACTGCTCTTGGTGTTCATTCTGCAAGACTTCCATGTTGATGAGGAGATGACTACCTGTGCATGATAAGATTTGTGTTTCAGAATGATCAGTCTTAGCAGTTTGGAAGATGAACTGGCGAAAGGGATGGGAGTGGGGTGATGGAGTGACTGGGGGCAGGGGGACGGATTAGGAGTCTATTGGAACTGTTCAGGTGTGACGTGATAAAGGCCTGAATTAGAGCCATAGAAGTCGAAAGGAGGTGATGGTAAAGGAGACATTTTGGAAACAGAATTGACAGTATTTGGCAATCAATTGCATGAGTGGGTGGCAGGTAAAGAGGAGTTGAGGTTTATGCAGAAGGAGGATGTCTCTGCTATTAACTGATGGAGGGCAATCAGGAGATCATGAGGAGGGCTGAGTTTGGGACAGATACTGATGAGTTCATTTTAGTTATGATGACTCACTGTCCTTTGCCTGGGATCGAGGGAATTTCCAGGACATAAGGCTTTCAGTGCTAATACAGGGAATGTCCTAGGTAAACCAGGATGATTTGGTCACCCTAAGCTTAGAACATGTTGGATTTGAGGTATCTGCAGACAGTATTCAGCAGATGGTTGGGCAGGTAGGTATGGTGTGTAGGAAGGACATCAGAGTCAGAGGCAGCTTAGGGAATTGCCTGTAGAGAGATGATGGGGGAAACCACAGGAGTGGGTATGATAATTGAGGGAGAATGCATAGTATGAGATTATAATTACCTCAAATCCCTTGCAGAAAGAGAAAGGATATAAATGAGTGAATAAAATAATTAATTAAGAAGAAAAGGTGAGTGAGAATAAGGCAGCAGGCTGGAGTTCAAGGCATGCCTACCTATGTAAGTTGGCTGTAGAAAGAAACCTGAGGCCGAGTCACAAGTAGTCAAGAGGGAACCAGAACAGAATGATGATGTCATAAAAGGCAAGAAGGAAGAGAATTTCAGAGAGGTGGGAGTCTAGGGAGATTAATATTGAGGACAGGTGGTTTGGCTCTGGTGCTTAAGAAAAATAATTTTCTGTGGAGTCCTGAAATCAGATTACAAGATGCTGATTAAATGGAGAGTGGGAAGAAAGGAATTATGGGCAGCGAGCTTAGAGTTATCTTCCTCCCGACAGTGAAAAGAAGGAAAAGAGTAGTAGCCTCTTTTAGGCACCAGCTCAAGATCCAACTTTTCTTTTAAGTTTTCCTGAACTTCAAATGCCTGTTGTTCTCTACCTTCTATAATGTAAACACATATCAAAGCATCACGTTGTATCCCATAAATTAATAAAATTATTTGTCACTTAAAATGAATTTTCAAAAAAGTTTCTATAGTATACAGGGACTATACTATATTATGTAGAAAAAAAAAAAAACCTATGTGATACACTCCTCTATTTTGTGGCTGCTTCAGTATGCTTGGTTTGTCTCCCTATTAGACACTAAGCTTCCTTAGGGCAGAGACCATGGCTTATATATCCCACAGTGCCCACAAGAAAGGCCTTCAAGAATATTTTCTAGTTGCCAGGATGGGAAGGATGGAAGGTTTCTCTAGGTCGGATTTTCTCAACCTCAATGCCATTGGCTTTTGGGGCTGGATAATTCTTTGTTCTGTGCATTGTAGATGTTGGGTAGTTCCCTGGCCTTTACTCACCAATTGACAGTGGCACCTCCCCTGTCAACCAAAAGTTGTGACAACCCAAAGTCTCTCCATATATTGCCAAATATCCCCGGTGAGTTGTTGGGGATGAGGGGCGTGGTCCAGGCCTATGGAGAACCATTGCTTTAGGTGGTCTGGGCCTGGTCTATGCATCCCCTTGTCCTTCAGCAGAAGCATACCAAAGTCATCTTCAAGTGAGAAACATTGGCACCCAGTTCACAGCCTCCAGAAAGAGATGTATAAGTTTCTTGGTTATTTGTTTTCAGTTCCGAGACCCTTAAACTCATTCCTTTCTCTAGTTCTCCCAGGAGTTAATTGAATGGCTTGGTACTTGCACTTCAACACCAAGTACTGAAATGATGCCAACATACTTCCCTTATGATCCTGAATATGAAAATAAAGCTGGAGAGAGATCTAGTTACAGCAGTGGTTTGTAATGTTTTGGCAACTGTAAGTGAAGTATTTATGAATTGGTTTACAAAGTGCAACTAATAGTTAATAATACTTTTTCTTTTCAAAGCATCTTTCAAATAAATTGTGACTCTGTTGGTAGCCCCTTCAGAGATTACCAGAGATTGGAGACATAAGAAAAAGAGGCCGGGTGTGGTGGCTCACGCCTGTAAATCCTAGTACTCTGGGAGGCTGAGGCAGGAGGATTACTTGAGGTGAGGAGTTCGAGACCAGCCTAAAGCAAGAGTGAGACCCCGTCTCTACCAAAAATAGAAAAAATCAGCTGGGCATGGTGGCGCATGCCTGTAGTCCTAGCTACTCAGGAGGCTGAGGCAGGAGGATGGCTTGAGCCCAGGAGTTTGAGGTTACAGTGAGCTAGGCTGATGCCACGGCACTCTTCCCTGGGGCAACAGAGTGAGACTCTGTCTCAAAAAAAAAAAGAAAGAAAAGAAAAACATGGAGTGTTTAAAAGAAAGGTATAGAAGGTTTCAGTGCCCAAGCAGAGCAGAGAACCCAGGCTCTTCTTCAGGTTAAACCCAAAATGTCTCCCTGAGACTTTTATGTGTCATCCCAGTGTGGCCTGTGGAACATCCCAGAAAGACGATTTTTTTGTTATGATCATAGGGAATGAATGGATGTGGGTTGAGCTGGCCTAGGGGTAAGGATAAGGAAAAACTCTGATCTCTTGCCCTATTCTATCACATTTTCCAGGCTTTGAGATTCCTTGATATTGCCCTGTGAATCTTGTTACTGCCTTACGGTGAAGTCCAATAAACCGGTCAGCCAGTCAGCACATCTTTATTGAGTACCTGCTAAATACACTTAAGACACCAAAGAGCGATGTGAATAAAAAGGAGGTTGCACAGGCATAGTTCATTCTTCCTGGTTCTTCATTTATTAAACTAAGCAATTTCCATATGTCGTAAGATTTTGGCCCCACGACAGTCCCCATGAGATGGGTATTATTAGTATCTGTCCTCTTTTTACAGAGAAAGAAATATGAGGCTCAGCAAGGTTAAATCACATGGCTAGGGTATACAGCTACAGGGTGACAAGAGCTGAGATTCAAGCCCCCATCTGTACTACTCCAAAACCTGTGATTCTTATCCACTGTGCCAATATGATTTATAATTTATTCATCTACTGTAGTTTCCCTTCATTTTTTTTTTCAAATGATTAAGCTACTCTGTTTTATAGAAGAACTGAAGACTGGGAAATATAAAAGACTTGCCCAGGGTGACATGGTAGTGGTGATGGTGATGTTGGGAGACATCTGTTTTCATGCTTTTAAAATGAGGATAATACTCATTTGTTGCTGCTATCTTTTTGACCACATGGCTGTTTGCTTAGCTCTTTCCCCCTAATTCCTATGGCTATTCTGTCATTTTGAGTTTTGCCCATGAAATCTCACCTTGCCCTGTGTTTCTATAGCGTATAGATTGCTTTAATCTAGGCCTCAACTTATGGCTGTGCAGACCCTGCTCTGGCTTTATTTGTAAAATGAAAACTCCATGAGGTCAAGGGCTGTGGCTGTATGTGCTTGCCATCATATTCCTGATACTCAGGATGATAGCTGGCACACAGTAGATGATTAGTAAATATTTATGAGATGAATGAATGAATGCATAAAGTCCTTGATCCTGGTGCCCAGATCAATCCTCTTGACCTACCAGCTATATACAGCCTAATGTAAGGAGGAGTTACATCCTACTGGCATAGGCCCTATTCAGGCACTATGCTGTGAACAGAGCTTTGTCCTGAATAGTACCTACAAATTTTAGTTAGTAGGTCACTACTAACTGAGTCACTGTGTACTCGAAGGCGTTAATAAGACTTTACATGCCTATGTAAGTTTAACTTAGAACTTGATACAGATGACAAAAATGATTAGTTGGGCCAAAGTAAACTCCCAGTGTGCACTGAATCAAAGCATTTTACTAACAAATAAGTATATACAAATACGTACTTTCAAACAAAATAATAAAGCAGGGGTTTGGAATTAATTGCTGGTTTTTCATAGCTAGGAATCCATGAAACCATTAGACAGAAATAATTGCTCATTCTCTGGTCTGGATTTATCATCTTATTCTTGAGTCATTAACTGAGGACTTCAGCATCCTATAACAGGCCAAGCCAGTATATATCAGACTGGCTGCTTCCTCACAGTAGGACTGATAAGCTAACTGTGGAGAATTCATAGGGTCTACAAATGCTCAGGGTTCAGTCTTGTCAAGCTTACATTCCCTTTACTGCAGTTCTAGTGCATCAGCTATTTCTCTTCTTAACTTCCAATAGCATATTATGTGCAAAAGCTGCAGACAGGCCTCCTGCAGTCTGGACCGGCACGGTCCTCTAAAATTGTTACAAATTTGTTACAAAATGCAGATGTCCTGGAAGGAGTTGTACCGAGATCGTGACTGGGTGAAATGAGCATGTACTTCCAGGTGGAGTGTTACCTAAAAGAGTATCCCCTGGTTTCTGGGGCGGGTTGTGGGGGGGAGCGGTTAAAGCAGCGGTTGCTTCCTGTTTTATGCTATAAATACATCTGGCTGCAAGCAGTCTATTTCCTGTTACAGTGAGGTGAGGTAGGGGGTCGTTTTCATTCCCTCTTTATGACCCAGAGTGCAGCCTGAAACTGCAGAATAACTGAGGTAAAAATGGGAGATACAAACCAGGGGAGGAGAGGGCTAGAAGTAATATATGATTGAGGTGACCCTTGGTAAAGAGTAACTGCAACTTAGTCAAGGCCTGACTAGAGCTTAATTAAGGCAAGGCCAGGGCTGAAGCCTTGTTAAGGCCTAGCCAGCACTTCAGGTTAGGTAACGCCTAGCTGGAGCTTAACCCACTTAAACTCTAACCATGGACTTGGCCAAGCTGAGGCCTACCCAGGTTCAAAGCCTAGTTAAGGCCTACTCAGTCTAATTAATACCTAGTCAGCCCAGTTACTACCTAACCAGGGGCTAAGCTAAGTTGAGGCCTACTCAGAAACCAGTTAGGGTCAGATAGAGCCTAAACGTAGTTAGCTTTTGGTCAGCTTAAAGTTTTAGTTAGACCTATCCTTAACCAAAGCTTAGTTAAGGCCTAGTTAGCCCAGTTAAGACCTAGCCAGAGCCTAAGCCTGCTTCATGTCTAGTTAGCTCAGTTTAAGTCTGCCCAGCCTAGTTAAGGCTGAGTAAGAGCCTAAACATTGTTAAGATCTAATCAGAGCACAGTTAGGCCCAGTCAGAGCCTGAGCATACTTAAGGCCTGCCAGAATCTTTTAAAGTGTAGCCAAGGCCTAAGCCTAGTTTAAAGTGAGGTAGTTTTAGTCAGAGCTTAGTTAAAACTTAGTCAGGGCCTAAGCCTACTTAAGTCTTAGTCCATTTAAGACCTAGCCAGAGCCTAAGCCTACTTCAGGTCTAGTTAGTCCTGTTAAAGTCTAGCCAGCCCGGCTAAGGCCTAGCCAGAGCTTAAATACATTTAAAATCTAGTCAGAGTATAGTTAGGCCTAGCCAGAGTTAAGGCCTGTCAGTCTTTTTAAGGGGTAGCCAAGCCCTAAGCCTAGTTAAAGCTAGCTAGCTTGGTTAAGACCTCATCAGGGTATTATAAAAGCATCACCAATGCCTAAGCCTAGTTTAGGTCTAGTTAGAACCCAGTTAAGCCCTGGCCAGGGTCTAAGCCAAGTTAACTCCTAGTTAAGTCTTAGTCATAGTCTAGTTATATCTTAGCAAGATCATAAACATAGTCACTCCTAGTCAGAGCTTAGTTAAGAGTTAGTCAGATGGCTGGGCGCAGTGGCTCATGCCCATAATCCTAGCACTCTGGGAGGCTGAGGTGGGAGGATCTCTTGAGCTCAGGATTTCGAGACCAGCCTGAGCCCTGAGCAAGAGTGAGACCCCGTTTCTACTAAAAATGGAAAAAGTTAGCCACCGAGGTGGTGTACGTGTAGTCCCAGCTACTCGGGAGGCTGAGGCAGGAGGATCACTTGAGCCTAGGAGTTTGAGGTTGCTGTGAGCTAGGCTAATGCCATGGCACTCTGGCCTGAGTGACAGGGCAAGACTCTGTATAAAAAAAAAAAGACTTAGAGTCTAAGCCTAGTAAAGGCTTGGTCAGCCCAGTTAAGACTTAGCCAAAGCCTAAGCCTACCTCAGGTCTAGTTAGACCAGTTAAAGTCTATCCAGCCCATATAGGGCCTAGTGAGTCTAAACATAGTTAAGATCTAGTCAGAGCACGGTTAGGCCCAGTCAGAGTCTAGGCATAGTTAAGGCCTGTCAGTCTTTTTAAGGTGTAGCCAAGGCCAAAGCCTAGTTAAAAGCTAGCTAGCTTGGTTAACACCTCATCAAATTTTTTTTTTGAGATAGGGTCTTGCTCTGTCACCCGGGCTAGAGTGCCGTGGTGTTAGCCTAGCTCACAGCAACCTCAAACTCCTGGGTTCAAGCAATCCTGCCTCAGCCTCCTGAGTAGCTGGGACTTCAGGTGTGTGCCACCACGCCCGGCTAATTTTTTTTTTCTATTTTTAGTTGCTCATCTAATTTATTTTTATTTTTAGTAGAGATGGGGGTCTCAGTCTTGCTCAGGCTGGTCTAGAACTCCTGACCTCGAGCGATCCTCCCACCTTGGCCTCCCAGAGTGCTAGGATTACAGGCGTGAACCACACCCGGCCAACACCTCATCAACTTGTTGTTGAAGCATAACCAATGCCTCAGCCTAGTTTAGGTGTAGTCAGAGCCCAGTTAACCCCTAGGTAGTGCTTAAGCCTAATTTAGGTCTAGTCAGAGCCCAGTTAAGCCCTAGCCAGGTCCTAAGCCTAATTAAGTCCTAGTCATATTCTTATTAAGTCCTAGTAAGGTCATAAACCATAGTTTAGTCCTAGTCAGAGCTTAGTTAAGACTTAGCCAGGCCCTCAGCCTAATTGTTAGTCAGAGCCCAGTATGGGCCTTGGGAGTACCTAAGAATAGTTTAGACTTTGTCAGAGCCCAGTTAAGGCCTCATCAGGGCTTAAGCCTAATTAAAGTCAAGTCAGAGCCCATATAAAGCCTAAGCTTAGTTAAGCATTAGTCAGAAACTAGTTAAGGTATAGCTAGGTCCTAAGTTTAATTAAGGCCTAGCAGAGCCCAGTTAAGGCCTAAGTCTACTTAAATATTAGTCAGAAACTAGTTAAGGTAGAGCCAGGGCCTAATTTTATTAATGCCTAGTCAGAGTCTTTTTAAGGGATACCCAGTGCCTAAGCCTAGTTAAAGGCTAGCCAACTTGGTTCAGGCCTCATCAGAATAGAGTTAAAGTGCCAGCCTGGTTAAAGCCTAATCAGGGCCAAAGTCCAGTTGAGGTTTAGTCAGAGGATAATTGAGGCCTAAGCAGGGACTAAGCCTAGGTAAGGTCTGGTCAGAGTCTAGTTAAAGTACAGCAAGGGCCTGAGACTACTTAAGAGCTAGTTAACCCAGTTAAGGCCTAGTCACGGCCAAATCCGAGTTAAGGCTTAATTAGCCCAGTTAAAGCCTAGCCGGGGGCTAAGCCTGTTTAAGTCCTAGTCAAAGCACAGTTAAGGACTATCCAGGGTCTAAGACTAGAGAAGGCCTAGTCAGAGTTTAGTTAAGGTATGCCCTGGACCTAGTTAAGGCCTAGTCAGGTCTAAGCCTAGTAAAGGTCTAGTCAGACTTAAGTTAAAGCCCAGCCAGGCCTAAGCCCACTTGGGACCTCTTAGTCTTCCTAATTAAGACCACTTATGGTGTAGCCAGCCCAGTTAAGACCTGGCCAAGGCCAAAGCCTAGTTAAAGCTTAGCTAAAGTCTAGTTAAGGCAAAGACAAGACTTAAACCTAGTTAAAGCCTAGACAGTCTAGTTAAGATCTAGTTAAGTTCTAGTCATAACCCAGTTACCTTAGCCAGGGACTATGCCTAGTTCATATCTGATCAGAGTTTAGATAAGGCCTTGCCAGGACCTAAATCTAGAGAAGGCCTAATCAGAGTCTAATTGAAGGTATAGCAAGGGCCTGAGCCTATTTAAGGTCTGTTCATTCCAGTTAAAGTCTAGAAGGGGCTAAGCTTAGTTAAGTCCTAGTCAGAATCTACTTAAGTCCTAGCCAGGGCTTAAGCCTAGTTAATCTCTTGGCAGAGTCTAGTTAAGGCAAAGCCAGGGCCTAAGTTTGGTTAAGACCTAGTCATCCCAGTTAAGGCCTAGTCAGGACATTGGCCTAGTTATGGCCCAGTCGAGACTAGGATGTCCAACTCATCCCAGTTTGCCTAAAACTTTCCATAGATGGCATTGAAAATCCTGAGTCCTAGAAAACTAGATTAGTTACCCACCCTAATCAAAGCCTTTTAAAGAGAACGTTTTTTTGTCTTGGAGTTTATGGTTTATAAAACACATTTTCAACATTATCTCATTTGATTGTTATAGCATCTATTTGAGATATGTATCATCGTCATCCTCGAAATATAGATAACTCAGTTTTAGAGAGAACCAATGCCTTCCTCGATGCCATATAGTTAGTAAGTGTCACAGGTAGAGTCAAATCTATGTTTCAACTCGAAAGCCATGCTTTTATTTATATATATATATATATATATATATTCATATTGACTTCATTCCTTTTATTTTTGAATATCATTTCAGCGTATAGATATACCACAGTTTTATTGTAAGTACCTATGTATGGACATTTGGGTTGATTTAGTTTGAGGCTGTTACAAATAAAGCTATTATGAATATTTATCAACTGGAGTCCTCATAAATTGCTGGTAGGTATGTAAACTGTTTTAACCATTTTGGAAAACAGTTCTACATTTTTATAAAAGGGTAAACGTACACCTACCACACAACTCTATTCCACTCCTAAGTATTTATTGAAGAGAAATGAAAGCATATGTTTATAGAAAGACTTCTGTATAAATGTTCATAGTAGCTTTTATAATTTTAACTAAAGTAATGGGGTATCTCCCCATAATTAAACATGGTCTAAATCGCAGAAGTGATACTTGCTCATGGTATTATCATCATGCTTATTTCTGATCAGGAAGATGAGTCACAGTGAACTTAAGTGACCTGCTAATAAGAACACTTTTAGACTTGAATGTAGACCTCTCTACCTCCAAAGTCCATATTCTCCTTAAAATAAGGTCTCTTTCCTCCACGATTCCGACTGCCCCAGTGTCAGATACTTCAGCACTTGCCTGCACGGCTGAGGTTGTTGCATGTTTCTTCATGTTTTAGTGGTGTTTGCATTCATGTATTATCTAAAGTCTGTCAAGCATTTGGTAGATTGCACTTGCATCAACACTTCTGTTTTCCGCTTGAGGTTTATTTACTGAAGTGATGCTTGCTGTTTCATTAGGGGATATTTGTTGAGCCTGGCAATAGAGCTGACTTGGTAGGAGAGTCAAGCCTCACTACTTGATTTGCTGTGATCTTGGAAAGGACACTTATGAAAAGGGCACTGAAGACAAACCTGGTTTATTCAGTAATACCTGGCGGGTGGCGTTACTGGATACATACCAGGTATAATGACATTATGGGGGCCAGGGAAACAGATCAAGGTCTCCTTCTTTCTGGTACTTTGGATTCAGTTGCCAGAAGGCACTGAGGACTTGGCTTGCCTTTTCCTGGCTGTGCCATTTCTGTCTCCTCCTGTGAGCTTACCAGGGGTGTCAGGCGTCTCTATTAAAAAGCCTGTATGTAAATATAGCTGCATCTTCCACTATGTTATCCCGAGGACAAAATAGTTGCCACCCCTGCAGAATGCAGCAGCTTTGGATTAGATGCCAGTGGTAGCAGTATGCCAAGCATGAAAGTATCCTGTTCTTCCCTTGCCAAGTAAACACCAGCTTCTTGTTTGGTGGTACATTTAAAGGGATTGTCTCTTCTTGTGTGGCAGTGGCAGTGGGGGAGAGCTTTCAACATGGGCAGTTAGTGGCCTAGATGGTGGCACAGTGGAAGAGGCCACTGGGATGTGGTTTAGGTCACAGATGCCTTGGACTGTAATTTCCCCCTTTGTGCTGTTATATTGCTTCGGAGAACTGTTTGGTTTCATGTGTAATGCAAGAGGAAGGCAGAGCTGGTTAGAAAGAAACAAATGATTTATTGCACTGAGTAGCTGGGATATTCGAATGCTGCATTTTTTTTTTTTTTTTTTTTGGAGAGAGTACCATTTGGGAATCATTTTCTCTGATAGTCATAAGGTGATTTCCCACATAAACTCAGGTCTTTAGTTGACTTAGCGTGTTTGTCTTCCCATGTGTTGGTGAAACACATTAAGCTTCAAGATACTGGGTTAATGGCACAAGCAGGGCATGTCTCTGTCCTAACAAAGAATCTAAAAGATCTTTTCTCAAGGACTGGGGGCTTTGTAGTATAATATTGGAGGATACGGAAAGAGAGCACAAAACTAGATTCCTGGTTTTACTGCATTCCAGCTACGTGACTTTGGGTAGGTCATTTTGCCTTTCTGGATTTTGATTTTCCTAAATGTAAAATGGAGATAATAAACTCTGTGTTGCCCTACCCCACCTTATATGGTAATTTTGAAGATCAAATGAGATACCATGTGAAAGTACGAAAAAAAGTATGAAACAGTATAAAATGCTAAGGAATTATTAGTCCTATTCATTCAACAAATATTTATTGAGTATGTACTATGTGCTAGACACTACTCTTGTACTTGGACAAAACAGAGATCCCTGCCTTCATGGAGCTTACAGTTTAGAGAGGGAGACCAGAAAATAAATAATAATCACAATACATAAGTACACTATATAATATATGCAGAAAGTGATAAGTTCTAAGAAAAATGAAAAAGAGGAACAGAGTAAGGAAGACTCAGGAGTGCCAGGTTGGGAGGGATAGGTTCAATTTTCAGAAGGTGGTAAGTGAAGCCCTCATTGAGAAGGCAAGATGTAAGCAAAGAATTTGAAGGAGGTGAAGGATTTCGCTCTTCAGGTATCCGGGTCTTTACCCACGTTTAAAACGCTAACCTTTGGCCCCTTTACAAACCTTGGGAAGCAGCAGCATGAAATCTTCATTCCATTCTAGGCAGAAAAAGTATCCAGTGCAAAGCACCTAAAGAGGGAGTGTGCCTGGTGAATTTGAGGAATGGCAAAGAGGCCAGAGCAGCTAGAACAGAGGGAGGGGCAGAGAAGTAGAAGTTGCAGGTTATATTATGGAGGGCCGTATAAGCCACTATAAGAACTTGAGTTTAACTCTGAAGGAAATACAGAGTCATCAGAAGGTTTTAAATGGAGGAGTGACATGATCTGACTTCTGTTTTTTTAAAATCAACATTGTTAGTGTGGAACTGATTTCTGTTTTAAAGGGATCTCTGGCTGGTGTGTTGAGAAGAGACTGTAATGAGACAGGGCAAAGGAAATCTATTAGGAGGCTATGGAAATAATCAAGGTGAGAAGTAGATGATGGTGGCTAACAATGACAAGTGATCAGATTGTGGATATGTTTCGAAGGCAGAGCCAACAAGGATATCCTGGTGGATTGGCTGTGGGTTGTGGGCAAAAGAAGAGTTAAAGATAAACCCAAGATTTTTTAGCCTGAGTAGTTAGAAGGATAGAATTGCCATATACTGTGATAGAAGGCTATAAGTGTAGTAGATTTTAGAGGGAATACCAAGGATCTAGTTTTTGACATACTGTATTAAATTTTAGATATCACAAATCGATGTGAAGGCGATTAGATATACAAGCATGTGATTCTGGAGAAAGGTCTCAGCTGGCTAAATAAATTTCAGAGTCATCTGCATATAGGTGTTAATTACAGCCTGTATGAGACCACTAAGAGAGTGACTAGATGAAGAGGAGGACGTGTGAGTGATTGACCATGTTAAATGCTTATAGGACAAGTAAAATGAACACCGAGAAGTGACAATTGGGTTTAGTAATGCGGAAGTCACCAGTGACTTTAACAAGGGTAGTTAGGTGGAGTGGCCATTATATTTAATTAAAAGTATGTTTTAGAACATAAATATTTAACCTGGTAATATCAGTCATGAGAGATGAGAGAGAAATTCTGTTCCTATCAAGTGAGCCTGCCTTGAGATTCCCCTGCCTCTAGCTAATATTAAAAAGTAAATCCTATCAGGAAAATTTCATTCATCTTTTCAGTTGAGCAGCATGCTGGTTTAGTATTGCAAGGGCTCTTGCCAGAGGATGGTGCTGTAGCCCTGGTGTTTTTTTTTTTTTTTTTTTTTTTTTTTGCTTAGTCAAACAATTTTAATTAAGTTAAAGGTCAGCAGAAAAAGTGCAATTACATGAAAAGCCCCATATTTTGCATGTTTAAACTGTTTTTCACTGTCTTTACTTGTAAGGTGTTGAAGGTGGGACCCACTCCTGAATCTTCTTTCTAGTGGTAGAATAAGGTACATGTTGTTCTGGGGTGCCACTCACTTTGAATTTATGGTTTGTCCAAATTAATTTACGAGCAGTAGGTGGTTTTGTTGTTGGAGGATCATCAGTCATACAGTGAAGCCAACGACGCCATTCAGGAGGTGCCATGCTTCCAACCACATCCCAGAATGTATTTTTGCCATTCATTTCAGTAGCATGTATAACCCAACGGTGACGGCCAAAAAATTGCTTATTGTCTTTATAGTAATTGTTTCCATATTTGTCTTCCCCTACTAATAATGCACCAACTCTCACATCACTTGCCCTGAAAAAAACTCGTAGATAGCTGCGGAGGCTGCCGTGACCGCTGACCTGCTGCGGGACTTGCACTAACTCCATCTTGTCACGCAGGCCCTGCCTCCCGGGTCCCGGATATGCTTTTCTGAGTGTCAAGCATGTTAGGCAATGGGATTCACTCTTTACCCACATTTAAAATGCTAACCATTGGCCCCTTTACAAACCTTGGGAAGCAGCAGTATGCAATCTTCAGAGGGAAAGGAAATTCATGCCCAAGAGCAAAGCATTTTTCTTTATAGGATATTAGGAAATTTTTTTCTGCCTCATTTCCTTCAATTTATTCTGGGTATATATATCTCAGAGGTAAAAAAAAAAATGGAGCTGTTAGAAAGCAGGAAACCAAGTACTCTTGCCTTATGTTTTATTTTCATGGATCAACATATGGTCTTAAGGTGATTTTAATTTTCAGCTAGGCTTTTGGTATCTTTCATTTTTACTAGGGCTTTCTAACTCTAAGTACATTCTGGGAAAATGTTACATGGGGATGAAGACAATCAAATGGTTGTCCTCAAGGGGACTTTTGGCCTTTGATCCGTTTGGCAAGCAAACCATCATGGCTACACAGTTGGTCATCCATATTCATGGGTTACACATCCATGGATTCAACCAACCATGGATCAAAAATATTTTAAAAAATTGCATCTGTGCTGAACATGTACAGACTTTTTTCTTGTCATCATTCCCTAAACAATACAGTATAACAAACTATTTACATAGCATTTACCTTGTATTAGGTATTATACATAATCTAGAGATGATTTAAAGTATATGGGAGGATGTGTGTAGGTTATAGACAAATACTATACCATTCAGCGACTTGAGCATCTGTGGATTTTGGTATCTGTGGAAGGTCCTAGAACTAATCTCCCTCAGATATGAGGAATAAATGTATTGAGTTCTTGTTGATATCTTAACATTGATTCTTATTCTGCTGGTGATTTGGAGGCTCCCAGAGCATCATTAAGGCAGACCAGCCAGTGTAATAGACTATACAGAGGGCCAAAAGTTTGAAGAATCAGGTTCTTATTATTGCTCTGCTACTAATCAGCTGTGCAATCTCAGCAAGTCACTTACCCACTTTCTAAGTTGTAAAATAGGGATAACCCTTGCTGCATAGGATTGTTATAAGTTATGTTATAAGTTAATATATGAGACCATACTTAAGGATATATTATTAGAAGGAGGAAACTATAAAATACCAGAATGAGCTACCAAGGGAGGTTATGGAACCTTGTTTTGAAATCATTAAAAACAGAAAGACTCTTCTTTCGGCGGACAGGCATTGGGCATGTTTGCAGGTAGAGGAAGAAGTATATGATCTCTGATCTTTTTTCCAGGTGATAAAATAAACAAATCTAGTCTGTCTTGGCAAAGTTAGCATTTACTATAGAAACAGAGAGGAGGCTTCGACTGTGCTCAGTCTTGCTCTTGTCAAATTTCTGAGATGTATTCCTGAAGTTTGGGACTAATTCCAGGCTAGGATGATAAGGGGGAAAAGGTACATCAAGATATTTGCATGATACTCTCCTTACCCAAATGATTCACAGAGGAAGACTTGAAAGTTTGGGCTGGTTTGAGTGAAGTCATGCTAGACATAGGGTAATAGGCCTTTTTATCTTGTCTCAATGACCTTGCCAATTACTTTTGAAGTGGATATTTCCAAGGAATAACTGGTTAATACTTTGAAAGAATCACTGCCATGATTCCAAGTGGATAGCCTCCTCTGCACGCTGGCAGTGTGTTGGAGGCATAGCCAATGAGTTGCCGGTACTATAGTCAGCTTTCACCAGGCTAGAAGTGGTGCATGTGTAGCTATAGCCCTGCCAGAGCTCAAAGCCAGAGAGAGAAAGTGCTTCAGAGGTGAAAGGGAGTTAGACTAGGAGGATTCGCTAATTCTCAAAGATTCCCTATAGTCTTTGATTCTTCTCCAGTCTCCTGAAAGGGTCATGTATGAACTACAGCCTCAAGACAGTCCTGTTCCCTTACCTCTTTATCCAAGTTCTTAAGTCATCATCTAATCATGGTTTTAACTATGAGATGAATTGTATCTCTGGTACTTCTTTCCAGTTTTTGTAATGCTTGCAGCTATTTTCTCTCTTACCTTCCAGGGATCATTAGTCAGTAGCCAGGATGTACTACACACTCTTTCCTAGATCCTGGAATTTCTCCAGCACAGTTATACCAGCTAGTAGTTATTTATGCTTACTATGTACCGGACACCATTCTAAACTCATTGCATGTATTTACTTGTAATTCTCACAGCATTATTACCTTCATTTTACAGATGAAAAAACTGAAGTACAGAGTAGTTTAACAAACCTCCAGTTAGTAAGTAGTAACACTGGAATTCAAATATACGTCTGTTTGACACCAGATCCTACCCTTATAACCACTAGCATTATTTTATTTTCAGTCATTTGCACTGTTTTTTTGTTGGTTTCTTTGTTTGTTTTTTGAGACAGGATCTCACTCTGTCACTCAGGCTAGAGTGCAGTGGTGTGATCAGAGCTCATTGTAAGTAACCTCGGACTCCTGGGCTCAAGCAGTCCTCCTGGCTCAGCCTCCCAAGTAGCTAAGACTATAGGCATGCACCACCACCATGCCTGGCTAATTTTTAAAATTTTCTGTAGAGACAGGGTCTTGCTATATTGCCCAGGCTGGTCTTGAACTCCTGACCTCAAGCGATCCTCCCACCTTAGCCTCCCAAAGTGCTGAGATTACAGGTGTAAGCCATTGCACCGGCCCCCACTGCCATCATTTTACTCTCTCTCCCCAAAAGAATATACAAAGAAACAAACACAACTTTCTTTTTCCCCTCTCAGAAAGCTAAGGAAAGACTTGGAAATAGAATCCCTTTTCCTGTTACCTCCAAGTTCTGTTTTTATTTTCCTTATTTTAGACCTTGTCCTCTACACTGGTAATATTTAAAAACCAAAAATCTTTCTAGAAGTATCACATCTTTTTCCAGACTCTCTGGGGGTCTAGGGCCTCTTATAGCAGCCAACCTTCAGAGACAAGCCTGTGCAGAGTCCCACCGAGTCAAGATTGGGTAGCTATCCTCATGTTTGAACAGTGTTTTGAGGAAATTATGTGCCTGTCTAGGAAAATAACCAAGAGATATATTTTCAAAAGTGGTTGTTTTTCTCCAGTGACTAAGTTGTTTTTCTCAAGGGTAAGTAAGAGTCTGTGATTTTCTTTGTAGCAGTGTACAAATTTGGAAGACGAAAGAAATTCAGTAGAATTTGGTTTAAGTTGACCATAAGGACATTTCCTACTCCCCCTTTTTTCAGTTTCTGTTTTGAATTTTTCATATGTTTTTAAGAAAGGGCCATGTTTAGCTCCTCAGCTGCACAATTCTTTCCTTTCTTTCTTGATAAATTAAAGATGGTTCAAGGGGATTTTAAATGTCAGATCCTATAACAGGCAAATGCCTTATTGCACACAGTCTTTTTTTTTTTTTATTTCAGGGTATTATGAGGGTACACACATTTCGGTTACACTTTATGTCTTTGCCTCACCCAAGCGAGGGTTAAAGGCGTGCCCTTCCCCCCAACAATGCTGCCCCGTGTCCTTTAGTTGCAGGTCACACAGTCTTTTTTAAAGGCAAAGGTTTGTAGCTTTTAAAAAAGGAGTTTAAAGGGTAAATATGGTTGCTTTGTTCATTGTATTCCCCCCAAGATACTCCTGTTATGTCGAAATTATAAAATTTGCCCTTTGGGGACAAGGTTCTCTTGATGTTTCCTCAGAAGGGGCAATGAGAAGTAATACAGGTTTGGAAGTGTTTTTTTTTTTCTTTCTTTAAATCTATGTTGAATGTGCGTATCCAAATGGTACTGCAGCACTAGAGCAGGGAGCACCAGGGAAAAATTTTCTGTTTGTAAATAGGAAACTGGCATCCATTCTCACGAAAGGCACATTTTAATCTCTCCCACACAACTGCCTTTGTTCCCCTTGGGTATGAACTAATTTACCTTGCCCGATGCAGAGAAGCTTATCAACAAGAAACATAGACCCAGAGGATTTGGATTTCTTTGCTCCTTTTCTGTCCTACTGTTAGACACTTATTGCCAGTTTTCCAGTTAGGAGGATCGCAAAATAGCCAGGTAGGACTTTCAGCTAAAAGAAAAATGGTGGCTTTTGATTAGTTGTGCAGACAAAAATGTCATAAGAGAGAGATTAATAAAAATCTAATGGGGCTAAAGATCCTAGTTATCAGATCGATAGCATGGCCTCTGCCCCAGCTGTCTTTATGAGCTGCTTGTAAGATGTGGGTTATCTCATCTTGGATCGATTAAAAACTGGCCATTAGGGTCTCTTGCCTTAGCACTGCCATGAAGTAGAGAGCTGCACAGTCCTCAGCAACCCTTCCCTGCACATTCATATTTCATTCCATTTTCATTAGTTCTGATGACTGGCTTGCCTGAACCCTGGCAAGACTCTCATCACTGTCTTGCTGTCCTCATTAGTTTTATAGGAAGGAGATCCAAAATTTAAAAATAAAACAATTTTTGGAGGTATAGCATGCATACAGTGGAGTGTACAAATTTTAAGGATGCAGCTCATACTTTTTGGTTCTTTTTACATATGTAATCATATCAAGATATAGAACATTCCTAGCACCCCAGAAGGCTTCCTCATATCCCTTCCTAGTCAATAATTACTACCCAGAGGTGACCACTCTGTTCACTTCTGTTCCATAGATCTGTTTGCCTGTTCTTGAATTTCATACAAATGGAATGATATGCTATCTACTTTGATACATCTGGTTTCTTTCAATATTCTTGTACATGTATTTTGGTGGATATTTGTCCTATTTATTTTTGGTTATATACTTAAGAGTAGAATTGCAAGGTCACGTGATAGAGGCATGTTTAGTTTTAGTAGATACTGCCAAATAGTTTTCCAAAGCAGTTGTACTAGTTAACACTTTCCCAAGCGATGTATGAGAGTTCCAGTTGTTTCATTTTCTTTTCAGTGCTTGGTATTGTTAGTCTTTTCAATTTTAGCTCTTCTGGTGGGTTTTGCATATCTCATTGTGGTTTTAATCTGCATTTTATTTCCCTGATGAGTAATAGCGATGAACACCTATTCATGTGCTTGTAAGCCGTTTGGATATTCTCTTTGATGAAGTTCCAGTTCAATTCTTTTTAAAATATTTTTAAAAATTAGATTGTTTATCTTTTTCTTATCAATTTGTAGGAGTTTAAAAATGTATGTGTATAGTGGATATAAGTCTTTTGTTAGATATATATTATGAATATTTTCTCTCAGTCTGTGGTTGGTCTTTTCACCCTCTTAAGGAATCTTTTAATAATAAATGGACTTTCTTAATTTAATGAAACCCAATTTATTAATCTTTTCTTTCATGGTTTATGTTTTTTTTTGTGTGTCCTATAAGAAATCTTTACCTACCTAAGATCATGAAGATTTTTCTCTTGTGGTTTGATCTAGAAGCTTTATTGTTTTATCTTTCATATTTAGTCTTATAATTCATTTTAAATTATTATTATTATTTTGGTATCTGGTGTGAGGTAATGGTCATGGTTTCATTGATTATTTGTCCTTGTGCAAGTACCATGCTGTCTTAATTTCTGTAACTGTACAGCTAGCCTTGATATTTGATGATATATGTCTTCCAGTTTTATTCTTCTTCAAGATATTTAGCTATACTAAGCCCTTTATATATCCTTATACATTTTATTTTATTTTTTGAGGAAAAAGAACATGTAAGTTTATTTTACATAACTGACCAAAAAATAAATTCAAGAAATAGTAAATAGAATTTTATAAGGTCTCATGTGCTCTGAAGGAGGTGGTGCCCAATTCGGAGGGGTAATCGCTATGTCCAAATAATCTCCTATTTGGAACTTCTGCGACTGCAGGGTCATGGAATCATCAGTCCCCTTTCTGCCAGACATGGTGCTGCCAATCTCCTTAACTTGATAGCCAGGTCTTTTAAGATCTGTAAAAACGATTGCAAAATTGAAGTGTGTGCCCTTCTTTCTAGCTTCTGGGTAGACTTGTTTTACTAAACTAGTCAGTTCTTTCAAGGTTGCATCCATCCAAATGTAGATCTGCAGCTCACTGGATGGTATGTTCCCACAGGAGAACTCGTCCATTTGGTGGTGGCGGCCATTATTAGTGGCGATGGCCGTTATTAGCGGTGAAGACCCGGAGCAACAAAGGGCAGGTCTTCTAGGTTGATTGGCTTCTCTGGCTCCTTCTTAATTTCTGCCTGGGTGACAGGCGATTCTTCCTCCTACGGCCCGCAAGACGCCTCCTTATACGTTTTAGAATCACTTTGTCCAAATTGCCCTTTGGGTATGGTTTTGACCTTACTGACTCATTAGCCTTTCTTATGTCCTTCTAACTTCAAAATCTAGGTAGCCTTTTGAGGTGGAAAGCAGTAGCCTGTTTATGGCAGTCCCTCTTCCTCTACTGGGAATTTGTCTCTGAAATCCCGGGAGACCGTGGGAGATTTCACTCTGCCTTTCCCGCCCAGGTGCCAGCACAGAACTCACCTAACTTCAGGTAAGAAAAACTAGAGTTGTATTTCAGGCTTCTCAAGTTTCCAACCCATTAAGCTAGCCTCCTGGCAACTGCCAAAATTTATGCTGATTTCTCCTTTTCCTCAGTAGAATCCTTCATGCCTTAGGGCCAAGCCTTATCTTTTTTTTTATTTTTTATTTTTTTATTTTTTTATTGTTTGTTATTATAGGGGTACAGATGTTTAGGTTACATATGTTGCCCTTGCCCCCCCTTCTCCCCAAGTCCCAGTCCCAAGCGTGTCCATCTCTCGGATGGTGCGCATTGCACTCTTTGTGTATGCATATATCCGTCCCCTCCTCCCCCTCGCCCCTCCCCCTTCCCCCTCCCTCCCTACCCGACATCCAATAGATGCCATTCTTATATGTACACTAGGGTTGGAACGCATTCTACTAAGCGAGGTATCCCAAGAATGGAAAAACAAGCACCACATGTACTCACCATCAAATTGGTAGTAACTGAACAAGCCTTATCTTTAACCTGTGCTCAGAATTAGCAAATGCCACAGAGAAGGAAAAAACCCTGTGATTGTCAGCTCCCCTAGGGAGGGCTCTTTGCTTTCTGAAATTTTAGTTCACCTTGTCTTTGTTTCCATAGCTTGCGGATATCTTTAAACCTATCTGTTTTACAATTTGTCTTCTCTTTTGGGGGATGGGGGTTTTAGTTGTGGCAGGAGCGTTCATATCCTATTTGGAAACGGAAGTCCAGATATCATTTATTAGGCAGTGCCTTGACTCCTTCATCCAGCTCGGCTCTGTCACAGGTGAGTAGTTTATGAGTGTTTGGGCCAATTCAGTAGGTCAGTGAAAGGGTACATGATGGACACATCCCTCAACCTCCCAGCCACAGATGATGGGGATTCCTTGGACACTGATCTGCCTTAGTCACATTCAACTTGAAATTCAGCCCATTCCTAGGGATAGCAAATGACATTAACATTATCAGTTCTATTGCTGCTTAGGAGAATGAGATGTCAGCTCTGGCCCTGACTAAGGCAAAGTTGCTCCTGTAGGCACCTGGATTTGTGCCCTCTGGCATAGGACTTTAGAAGTTAGACCTGGGCCGACTTGTAGCTTTGCATCTTTACTTACCATGTGATCATGGGCAAGTTACTTAATTTCTCTAATCCTCAGTTTTTCCACCTATAACTTCATAGGGTTATTTTATTATGAGGATTAAATATACTACAGGTTAAGCCCCATGTGGTGGCTCACGCCTATAATTCTAGCGAATCAGGAGGTGGGAGGATTGCTTGAGGCCAGGAGTTTGAGACCAGCCTGGGTGACATAGTGAGACCCTGTTCCTATATAAAATTAAAAAAAAAAACAAAACAAACTCATGTGGTAGCACGCATCTGTAGTCCCAGCTCCTCAGGAGGCTGAAGTGGGAGGATAGCTTGAACCTAGGAGTTTGAGCCTGCAGTGAGCTATGATTGCACCACTGCACTCTAGCCTGGGTGACAGAGTGAGACCCTGTCTCTAAAAATAAACAAAAAAACTACAGGTT
The DNA here is from genome assembly GCA_004363605.1 of Indri indri. Lineage (NCBI taxonomy): Eukaryota > Metazoa > Chordata > Mammalia > Primates > Indriidae > Indri > Indri indri. Next base: position 59,164 of record RJWJ010003875.1, on the reverse strand, counting down.
CAGCATTCCTAATCTGAAAATCTGGAATCTGAAATGCTATAAAATCCAAAGCTTTTTGAGTGCTAACATGATACCTTTACTTTCTAATGGTCATTATACATAAACTTTATTTCATGCACAAAATTATTAAAAATATTGTGTAAAATTACCTTCAGGCTATGTGTATGAGGTATCTACGAAACATAAATTAATTTTGTGTTTGATTTGGGTCTGATCCCCAAGATACCTCATTATGTATGGGCAAATATTCCAAAATCTGAAAAAATCCAAAACACTCTGATCCCAAACATTTCAGACCTTCGTAGCCCCTGTTATCCCCCTGCTTGGTCGAAGCTTGATAATATTTACTGAATAAATGAGCTAAAAGTTGTTCCTCCCTCCATCCGTCCCTTCTTTCCTTTATTCAAGGACATTTACTGATTACCTATTATGTGGCAGGCACTCTTCTGTGCCTTGGGGATACAGCAGAAGACAAAACACATGAATTTCCTAATCTCATGACATTTAGATTTTAGTCTATACGTATATGGGGGTTGGGTTGGAGACAGAAAAATAAACAAGAAAATATGAGCTAGTAATAGGTTTCATAATGCAAAAGTGCAGTGTATGCTTGATGGGAAATGGTTGATTAGGAGCTTTTTCCAGGTTGGGCAGTAGGAAATCTAAGGGGGTGATATTAAAATAGAGATCAGAATGACAAGAAGTCATTTTTCCCCTGGGGTAAAGGGATCCCAGGCAGTGGGAACAGCTAATAAAAAGTTCTTTAAAGTGAGTTGGGGCTAGGCATAAACTATCCAAAATACCCATTTAGGAAAACTAAGGTGTCTGGGGTTGATCGCTTTGGAAATTACCATACCTGGAATAAACTGATGCTATACTCTTACTTTTTCTTAGTATTGCAGTACTTAGAAGTTTCTCAACACCCTTTTTCAAAGCATCTCCCTGTCCTCTCCTCACCCTCCAAGATGCTTTGAAAATAGGAATTGTGGATTAGCTAACATGAGGGTCAACAGAGTTAAGGCTAGGTCAGTAATTTTTTTCCCATCAAAAGTGGCCACACCATAGAAAAAAAAAAATCAGGGGCCACATAGAATAATAAGTAACTACATTTATCTTATAAGAGAGCAAAATATGAAATGTTCTACCTCTCTGCTTTTTACATTTAGATCATATAATGTACAATTCAATAAATATAATATCACTTTGATGAATATAATTTATTTCTAAATTTTTCCCAATTTAAGGAGAGATATAGAAGAAAAGATGATGGAAAGAGATAGGGTAAGATGGAGATACAGAAAGAATGAGATAGAATGAAACACATAGGTGAATAGATGGATGTATATTGACCAAGAGGAGGAATAAAAGAGTCCTAGAGGGAGACAGAGAAGCTGAGAAAAAACTGTGTGAAAGGGAAGCCAGAATGGAAATAGGTTTTGTGTGAATATGTTCCTGGCACCCTCTTGTGCCTTTGGGATATGGATAGCATACAGTAGTAGGTTATTGCTTCCTTCGAAAAATGTGATGGTGCTCTCTAACAGTATCTACTTATTTTATATATTTTTTAGAGACAAGGTTCTCACTCTGTCACCCAGGCTGGAGTTCAATGGCACATCATACATAGCTCACTGCAGCCTCAAATTTCTGGGCTGACGGATTCCTCCTGCCTCAGCCTCCTGAGTAGCTGGGACTATAGGCACATACCACCATATCCAGCTAATTAAAAAAAAATTTGTAGCAATGGGGTCTCCCTATGTTGCTCAGGCTGACCTCAAACTCCTGGCCTCTAGCGATCCTCCTGCCTTGGCCACCCAAAGTGATGAGATTACAGGTGTGAGCCACCATGCCCAGCCTCTAACAATATTTAACACACATATTTCTTCTGTGTTTCCCTTCTGTTATGCTGATGTATGCTCTACATTAATCCTAAATTCCTTTCATTTATTTCTTTACATATTTCCTTTCACCGGACTGCTTTCTTTCAAATCAAAAAACACAGATTGTTTGAGTTAATAAAACAAACAGCTATGCCTCTAGTACCCATTCTCCCATTTTTCAGATGGAAAGTTGCCTCCAACCAAAATCATGCATTCTAGTCATCATGGTTGTGATTCTTATCATCAGGGAAAACCCCATGTCTACTGGTAGGATTTTGGACAAAAAAAATTGTAGTTGTCTAACAGGACTTATGCTAAGTGGAGACAGTATATAACTGAGTGGATCAAACCAGCTGTGTGAAGACTAGGAAAGCTCCATGTGCAAGTCTCAGACCATCTGGCTGATGATTTGCTGCACTCTTGTAGCCATCCATGGAGTACAGTCAGTTGTATAGTCTGTGGCTTGTTGGGCCCCCCTCTAGTCCGAACTTTTGGAAATTGGACAATAATAGACTTGATGGAATCCTAAAAGAGTGAAATGGATGGCTGCCTCCTAAGACATTCCACTAGGAAAAGCCTGACTGAAGCTGCAGAAAGAAAATTAGCCCAATATACAGAGTTAATAGCCTGAAATTTTATGGGTGGATATGCCCAAGAAAACAATTGGCCAAAGGTATGTATATAGCTATGCTGATCATCCACAGACTGGAGATATATGCTCTAATAAATGGAAAATTACAGACTAGACTATTACAGGAAAAACAATCTGGTGAAGGGAGATATGAAAAGAAATCGATGAAAGGAATTTAGCAATTCATGTAGAACATGGATCAGCTTATCAGAACAAAAAACAGAATAATCTATTTGAATGAGAGAGGAGACAACCTGGCTCCAAAAAACTACTGTAGACTCTGCAGCCTTGGAGACTCTAAGTTTCAACTAAGCTCCTTTGTCAGTTCAATTTAAGGTTGCAGAATGGGCACATGAAACCTCAGGGCATATGAACATGAGTGTACTAGGTAAGCAGAGGAGAAAGGGTGAAAAAAAAACTATGAATCAAACAAACAAGTGAGTAATCAATATGAGATATGTCAAATTACTAAAAACTTCTTACACCCTCAGCAAACTCATTTTAAGGGGCTTGGGGAGTGGTAAACCAGACCAAATGTGGCCAGTAGATCATATCGGGCCATCCCTAGATTTTTAAACAAAGAACATTGCCTTACAGAAGTATATACTTAGTACTCAGGAAGATGATTTGCAGAGCCCACTAGACATGCAGATGAAAATAGTATGAATGTGGCTTTAGATAAAGTTGGAGGAACTAACTGCTAGATATGGAAGATGGGCAGTAATAGGAAATATCAAGGAATTAGTTTTAAAACTGAACTTGTCCAAAGTTTGGCAAAATACAGAGCATGGGGGACTTTTATTTACCATACATTCCCTAGGCTACAGGGCAAATGGAAGCTTTAATGAATGGATTATTAAAAACACAGAAAGAATTTAGCAGCACCAGATATAAATGGCAATGAAGCAAAGGTGCTAATAAAGACAGTTAATTGAAAGACCCTAAGTGAATGCATCCTTCCTCAAAAGAGATATTCAAGAAATATAGACAAACTACCTATGTTCACTTTGCTCTCAAATCTCTTAAAAAGCGACAAAGACCATGAGAAATTCAAAGGAAAGAGAAGTAGTAGATCCCCATAACACTATCAAAAAAGGAACAGCAATAGCTAGAAGATACCCTTTCAACCTATGGGCAATTCTTGATAGGGGTATCTTGTAGCCAGAACCTGTAGGATGGATAAAGTCTCAAGGATACTAATCTTTATGTTTCTCTTTTCTATTATTAGATCTGCTTTGCTGTTTTCTCTTGGCTGTGACAATCTGTCTGGCGGTTATTATAACAACAGTTCACTACCAGTACAAACAAGAGTACCATATATAAATTTTGTGGGAGGTTCACCAACATCATCAAAAAGTTCTGTAGTACCACTGGCCTCATTCTGTACTTGATCACCATCATAATCATATCAACATCCTCATTTCTCATCTAAACTAACCACAAAACCATTGTCAGCCCCATAGGATTCATTGTCACTGAGAGTCCATTTACTATACCTTTTAGTAATATTTTATCTATTGAGAAAAGCATTGAAGCATGGAGCCTGTATCAGTCCCTGCACTAGTTGGTGCGATTATTGATTGTGTAGCCCAGTTAGTAAGAATAGCTGAAGAGCTTTTACGATTTGTGCCACGAGATCGAGTTCCTCGTACAGAACAGATTGGAGCGGATGCATCTCCTCCTGAGGAAGCTCCACTACCAGACCTTGCCGATCTCTCAGACTTAGAATCAATACTTATGCCAATAGCTGAGGAAGACCTAACGGTTGATACAGATGAAGTTATGTTAGACATAGGTGATATGTATGAAGATGTACTCGCTGTCATAACTGATGACTTAAGAAATAACTAAGACCCAGTTTGCCCCCACCAGCATGTAAGAACTGATCATTTCTCTGTTTCAATATATTCTGATTTTTCTGCATGTTAGTAGTATGTGTTTTCTCCTAGTTCTGCACATTTTCATTAGTCATAAATTTTAGAACAAGTTTGACTTGATTTACTTCCAGCAAAGACTGATCTCTTTTCTTCTTTGTTTTTATTCAAAAAGCTCTGACTTTATGCGTGTAGTTGCCCATTTATCTGTACTTGTTCTCCTGCTAGGATTACTGATGATAGGAACAAACTCCTCATCTAACAATGGAGTAAAGAACTGATGAACTCTATCACATCTTGGGACCCAATTTCACTGTTCCACAATGAATAGAAATGAAAAGGGGAGTATCTGTCAGAATAGTATTATAGTGAATATGTTGAGATACTTTTACTTGAAAAGATACAACTCCTTACTATTCCTTTAAGAGAGAATGTGTCAAACAAAAGATGCTATAGCAAACCAAGGGAAGTAATTCTAAAAGAGCAGCATCTACTGCAGAAAGGTTTTCAGATGACTGTTACCAGGGAGAAACCTTTGAAAAAGCTGAGGCCAAGAGGTTCCAATGCAGCACTGTTCTCACAAATGCTGACCCACATTGCAACTACTTTGCACTATTACTCCCTAAGTGGAAATGGCACACTGTACCAAATAACAAAAGAGAAGTACTAGAAGGGCTAGACAAAGCTCTACAAGGACTGTTCACCAATAACACAGAAGCCTAGAGATAATGATCCATGGTGGAAGTAGATAAAGTATATCTTCGTGGGTATAAATGAATTTAAAAAGAATAATTGATAGGCTTATTACAGTGAACCTGCTGCAACTTCAACCTAGAAATATTTACTATTGACAGATAAGAGCACTAACGGATTTAAACAAAATGTGGAATAGTATTTAGTCACAATAATTCTACATATACTAGAAGAGGAAAATGCAATAGTTGAAGGAGCCTTACATCAAAGCAGAGAGGGACCAAATAAATGTGTAGAAAATTCACTGATTGCACCAACTCTATGCTGTACATTACCCTAATTTCTATTTGGAAGAATAGCTACCCTTCAGACAAGCCCATTGATGCTATGGTCTTCCTTCCTTGAGAATGACCTTTGCATCTCATGACATGGGCAACAACTAAGTAAAGACAGAAAAGTATAACACTGGACAATGTGGTATGTGCAAATTGTGAAGAAATGATATGTAGAAGGAAATCTACGCTGGTGGAAACCAGACTATGCCAATTCATACTGAAGCCTAAAGCATATTATACTGAAAAGGATTAAAATGACATTTAATACAGATGACTTCATAGCTAACCAACATGACAGATGCTGTATCTAATACTAAGTGAGAGCTGTATGCACAGATAATTAGCTACTGTTAAAGATAAGTGGAGGAAATTATAGACTATATAACCAGGTCCTATTTGGATGAGTAGTATCAGGAAAAACAAATCAGTTTGGCTATTGAGTTTTAGGATACAGTGATTTAACAAATTTAATAACAAGACTGTTGTATCAGAAGAATCTACCATAGACCCTTTTGAAAATCAGAACTTATGAAGCTATTCAACATGTTAGTATTAGAAAGTTCCATAATAGACTGCTATATGGAAGGACTGATAAGAGTAGATGAGGATCCATTTTGTGAGACTACTCCAATTTGTGACACTACTCTAGACCTCGAAACAAGATAAAGACTTAAACCAGCCTATAAAACAAGTAATAGGCACAAAATAAGACAGAGACACAAAGACACAAATAGGAAAAATAAAGATGATATCATAGAGCAACTACTGTGGATAATTACAAGCCACATGGGACAGCAGATTGAGGAACTTTGCGACTACAATAACTAGACAAACCGAACCTTACTTTCCCCATGTAGGGGAATCTAGATATGCAGTTATGTTCAAAATGGCAAAAAATTGATGCAATGCAAGGGACCATGCTGCATTAACCTAAACAGAGTAGTGGGAAAGCAAGAAGAAACATGTTTATCCCTCCATTCAAATAGGAACAGTTTTACAAGGAAGATTAGTGATAGCAGATAAACAAGGAAACCTATACATTTAGTAAATATGAATAACAACAGAGAAACTGAATAAAAGTTAAAAGATATGATCTATGTTTTAATTAAAGGATTAGAAACAGCCAGGGAAGAAACACACTCTTCACAGAGAATTTGAACTTTAGGAAATTGGGCTATAATTCTATGTCAAGATAAAACTCAATGCATAAATACCTGAACAAGATCAGGATACATATTCAAGGAGAGACCACCAGTCTGTTACACATTCTATTTGGTGAGCAATTTACCTGTAACAGGACAGACCTGGTGCTCCTGACAGATACAGAACATGATAGATACCGAAGGGTAGCTATTCTTCCAAGTTGAACTCTGGAATATGGACTTTATAACAATACCAGAACAGATTTTAGTGTGAGCTTGTTAAAACTGTTAATGTCTTGTGGGAGAACACAAGCAACCATACTAACTCCAGCAGGTCATCAAAATACATCAGGAGGAATTTGTGAGACTACTCTAGACCTTGAAACAAGGTAAAGATTTAAACCAGCCTATAAAACAAGTAATAGTCGATACGATCCTTAGGTGTCAAAACAGGAAGGTGCTACAACCTCATAATATTTGGAGCTCGCTGGCCTCTTGTTGACTTGAGTGGAAAGATTATACTGTAATGGCACCTCAGGACTAGATAAGTTCTATTTCAATGTTTACTTTGATTGTGTGATTGTATGTATTTAAGGATTAAGATGTAACCCTATTGCAAGAAACGGATTGTTGTGTTGAGTATTTTTGCTCTATGGAACAGAATTGTAAATAGTTAATAGTGATAAGATATACATTTAAGAAATAAGAAAATACTTAGGAATAAGAGCTAGTAGGGGAGGTGTTTTCAGGAGAGAGAAGAAAATTAATTGTCAACAATTAAATGTAGCTGTTTATGGTGGAAAGCCACGGTATGAAGTTAGTTTTTAAACAGGTTTATGAACTAAGCCCCATTTTTGTTATATGCAAGTTAGTCAACCCTAAGATGTTGATAGAAACGGCTATTTGGCAACTGATATGTCATGTATTTCAAAGCTTGATTAGATGGAGAAGTATTAACTAATTTAGCCTGCTGATTGAAATCCTGAATCTCCTCCAAGAGAATAGAGAAGAGACAGTGGCTGGTCCTTTATTCAACCTAGCTCTTTTCTAGATCTTCTTGAGACCAATGTCAAAGCCAATTCTTGTATGGCATGGAGGAATAGAGAGAGAGAGGTTCATCATTCTGAAAGGGGCTCAAAGGTGTGAAAACCAAGGAAGATAGTCTGGTAGATGGCAGTGGATTAAGCAACACAAGTCTTCATCCCTATGTACTTTGACTAAAGTGTGTGGGCAATTGTGACTACATACTTGCATCTTTATGTATACTAGTTATTGCCAGTTATGATAATTGTTTATGATCCTTATTAGCTATTGGTCTAAGTCAATTTATTGTTTTAAGAGATTTTAATAAATAAACTTTCATTCACAAACCAAAGTGGTCATCGTAAATTACCTGCTAGTGAATTTGAAGGCTACCAAACCAGCATAAAAGAATCCCATTCAACAGAAGGTAGCAGAGTATACTAAGAGAGAATATTGTACCAGGAGTCTGAAGTTCTACTTCTGGCTTTGTCAGATGATCTTGAACAAATCTCTGAACAGTCCTATCTCATTTGTAAAATAAGGGTTATAATAATTTTTCTACTTACCTTCAGTGGTAATAAGGAACAAATTAAATACTACAGTTTTCAAAGCCTTTGGTATGATGTATCTGACATTGGGACGGAATATAAGAAATCAGGACTTTTTAGGAATATCTGAAAAATGTCTGTATGACAATACCTGGAATCTATTTGACACGTAAAGATTATCTAATAGTTTTGTACCTTTTTTTTTTTTAAGAGGTTAGAGATTCCTTATTCTACTTCATGTCCAAAGAGTTTGGAATCAGCTTTTGTTTAATTCTTTGGAGCTTTTTTTTTTTTTTTTTTTTGCCAAATTAAATTCTTTTGGGGAGTCTACTTGAGTTCTAGTAGGAATAATGAGGAAAAAACAATAGGAAAAAGCCCTTCAGGAAATAATGAATTATATCCCATTTAAGGCTAAGAGTTTGTTCCTGAGGGGGTTATGTAACTCTGAACATCATTAACCCATCATGATCCAATTTTTACAATTTTTAAAAAAATCAATGCTGACTATTATGTTTTTGTACTGATGGCTTTATCTTAATAGACTAGAGGTATTTAGGGATTCCTCTTGGGTATACTTCTTATTTTTTCAGGGATCCTACTCCCTCCAGTCCAAATTTCAGACTTATTTTTCTTCTGTGTATATAACCTCAGAAAGCTTACCAACCAACCAACCAACAGAAAATCCCTAACAAAAAAATAACTCTTAGTTCCTGAAAGTTATTTGCAAGTTACTTGCATTGACAAATGTAACTATCCATTGGTCTCCAGTGGTCACATCTCTTCATGGTAATAAAGAATCTTTATCCTTGAAGATGACCACTGTTATACCTCTGAAGAATGGAACTGCATTTTAGCAAGGTAAGGAAAACCACTGAACTCTTTATCCCTTGTCACAATTTCATCATAAAGACCCCAGAAAAATGCTGAAAACATCTCAAGAGGTAACTTTTAGTTTAACACAAGTATTCATGTAAAGTGGATTAGGGGGCCACAATTATGAAACACAACTTTAGTGTTTCAGATTTCTTTCATCAAAGATGTCATTAACAAAATCTGTTGTTGAAAACAAATACACATGCCTCTATATTATGACAAATTCTGCCAATATTGATAATTTTTAATAGTTTTATTCTTAAACTTGAGGAAACACTGGCCTTTCTTGAAACTGTATTTTTAAAATTTTAATGTCGGCATCTCCCTAACTTCCAGCTTTGGAAAATCAGCTGTGTTGCATTTCATTTTGTAGAGAAAAATATTGTCTTTTGTATGTGGAATACAGCTTTTTAGCTCAAGTTTTAAGAAACTTGAAACCTAAGGTGTGAGTGGGCTTAGATTTAGGTCCTTTTCTCTGGTTCAGGAGCTCCTGATTGTCCTCCCCCACAATACCTTCACTCATTGAGAAAGTTTCCATTTGTATTGGGTATTTCTTCATTTCTTCCCATTTGGAATCACAGCATGCTTTAAAAGATTAAACAGGGTGTCATCAGGAATGGCACAAGAGAGTGGACAAGTCTTGCATCTGTTCTGTCCTGTTCCTGATTATGGACACTGAGAAAGTTATCCTACTTATCCTTGAAGATAGAACCTCATGGCCCAACTGGTATCAGGCATGGAATCAAGTGGAAAAGAAAGCAGTTTTTCTTTTTTTGCTCAGTTACCCCATTCCCATCTAGAGGTTGTTTCTCTTTGAATAATTCTGGTCTTGGGAGGTAATTCTTGTCCATTCTTCTACAGCCTTCAGTGTCTGAAGGTCATCTGAAAAAAATGTCCTTTTAAAAAAGTCTCCAACTTGTTTAGGGGCTCCCAAAATATAACCCTTGGACCAAATATATTGCCCTAGATCCTGGGATGTGACCCACTTAAAATGTTAATACGTTTTTCTTCTTGATGAGTTAACACACATAAACCATATGCCCCCAAGGAATTTGAGGAATTTTGTCGACCGTTGAAAAGCTGAGTTCACTTGCCATAAATATAATGAAAGCATTAAATTATGATTCATTTATTTCTTTGTGTCCAAAGTAAAGGATTGTTTGCCCAGTTTCATCACATTCTACATGAGGAGAGTTCGTACTGCAAAAATTGGTGATCAAGTGTATTGGGTGATATGATAAAGACCAAGATCATGACCTTTTTTATGCTTGTGGCCTTAAGCACTGGGTGTATATTTCACTTATTTAAAGATTAGATTGTAGATATTTATTGAACACACTTACTAGCTTCCTCAGATCAAGAACTTTTGAGAATGAAGTTCTCACAGACACCTGAATTGTCGGAACCTCAGCAGCTCAAAGCATTGTGTTTTTTATCCAAACACACTATAGCTAGAATTAAAAAATTTGTTCAACAAGGTAAGAGTACTCAGCCTTATACTAGACATGTGGATTGAACAGAGAGAAATTAGAGGTTGACTCATTTGATACTCAATGAAACCACAGACTAATTTTTTTTAAACCCTGAAATTCACAGATTGGGAAGGATTACAGAGTTTTTAGTGGAAATGAAGTCACAATTCGGAAGGGATTTATAGATTTTGATGAGTATAGATCATGTTTTACATTCTTGAAGCAATGCCTTTGGAGAACAAACCTTAGGATATATCTGAATTTTCAAGCCTGCCTTTCTAATCATTGTGGCTTAGTTTGAAGAGAAACTAATTGAGCTAAAATTGGTCTATGGCCGTTGCTAAGATAATTTATTTTGGAAAATTTGAAGCAAAATATATAAATCTCCAAATTATTCTGAAGTCTCTGGCTATAAGACTAAACTTTGGGCCATATTTGAGTTTATGTGACTCTCTTAAATTATATTCTTTATCATAAAATTATTGACATGGAAGTTGAGAGTCACTCACTATTCCTGCTGCAAACTTGGAGTTGGAGTTTGATGTACTTTGACTGAAATGATTTAGTCAATTAAATACCAGGGTTCTCATTGATTGATTCACAATGATCAGTAAATAGCACCAGGGCTAAAATTGTTATCTTTGCATAAATACAATGCTTTTTGTATTACTTTTGTGTTACTGCTGAGTATCCATAATTTTGAATAGTTAAGAGGTTGCTACTTTGCCAGTGTTATGGATTAAAGACAATGTATGCAAAATATGAAACTCTGCTTAGATAGGCTCACAATTGAAAGAAAAGTAGATACCCGAAAACTGGCGCATCCTCAAAAATGAATCCTAGTGATGATGGTCACACAATGTGCATGTACTTAATGCCACTGAACTGTAAACTTAAAAATGATTAAAATGATAAAATTTATACTCATGTATATTTTATTACCATAAAAAAAGACTCCTTTCATTTTAGTCTTCACAGCAAATGGACCCTGGAAGCAATGTTGGAATCTCTGGTGCTTAATTAAGAGAGCAAAAAGAAATATAACCCCTTGGCACATTCAAGTTGGTATGAGAAATATATTGTATGAGCATATAGTACCATAAAGATATTCTGTAATAGCAATGATAAGAGAAATTGTGAAGTAAGGAACACAGGGGACAAAGTTTCATGACAGTAAAAGGACTAAAACAAAAAGGGAAAAAATGGTGTGAAGGTTAATGAGGGTTGGAGGGTAGTTAATGTAGAACCCAAAGCGATTCCATGGTCATGTGCCAAGCAGATCCCCCTGAGAGTAAGAAAGTCATCACAGTAGTTTCGAAATGGAGCACTAACGAAAACTGGCAAATGAAGATTACATGAGCAGAAGGGATCAAATCATAAAATAGTTGGAGGGTGACCTGTGAATGTGAAATTGATGAAATATTGCAGTGAAGTTATTTGAAAAAATGCTTTGTCAATTTTCAGGGGGATGCGGAGTGTAAAAATTGTGAAATTCATCTCCTATTTAGTGGGATGAGGAATGCAAACTTCAGTCAGATTCTGCAATTATCTATTTCTTTAAACTGTTCTGCTCCCATTAACCATCCTGTCACTTGGAAGCATTTCACTTCTAAAAATACCTGTGATTTTTTTTCTCACAGTATTGTAACAATTTATGTAAAGTGAAATAAAGCACTGAAACTGTAATATGCATCATTAATGGAAATGTACACATATATCGAAGTGTAGAAAAAGCAATTAGACCTTACAGCAGACTACTTAACACAAAGACTGATACTACACATCAACAGCAGGGCCGTGGGAGGGAAGGAGCGTAAGAGAGAGGATGGGCTCTTGCTATATCTGTTCCCTGCAATTTTAATGCACAGAATCAGACCATATACCGTGGGTCCTCCATGTGTAACAATAACAATGAATAACAACAGCAGCTAATAGTTATTGAATGCCCATGGTATGCTCAGCATTGTGCTATGCATAAGTATATTACCTGTTTTATTTTATTTAATCTTTACATTTCTCCAGGGAGGTAAGTGCTCCTGTTATCCCCATTTTTCAGAAGAGGAAAGTGAGGTTAAGTAAATCCAGGCTTACTGAAATAAAGGGAGTAAATGGCAAAATAGGATGAGACTCACTGGTGGGCCTGGCTATTTACCACTTACCCCAGTATAGCCCTTTCCCTCTCCATGTTGCTCTTTTGTCATTTGTTATCCCCTTCCAGGTTTGCCCCTGGTACTCATTTTTGCCTCATTTCAAAGGCATAGTAGTCTTTTTATTTGTTTGAGAGAAAGGGACCAAGTAAACACACAGTGAGGTTTGCCTTAGAGACTGGATCCATGAAGGGATGGCGCTGCCAGTTGCCTTTCAGCTGGCAAGCACCTCTAAGTTCCACCTGTTTGAATCTGACTCCAGGTGGCATGGAAGAGAGATGGAAATGAACATTAAAGCACTTCTGGTGCCATGCACTGAACAGTAGCTTTTCTCATTTATTTCCCACAATTACCCTATGAAAGAAGGAGTTATACTCATGGTTTATAGTTCAGTGAAGGGCTAGAGAGACATCTGCTATGGTGTGATCGCCAAACTGTTAGGGTTCACCCTTGATTGTTATCTTCAGATTGGCCAGGTCTATGAAGTAGAGAAATTATTGTCATCTCTGTTTTATGAATGAGAAAACTAATGCCCTGAAAATTTGAGTTACTTTTCTCCGGTCATACAGCTGGTGGATTGATAGCTAGTGAGTTGGAATTCCATCCTCAAGTGCTCTGGCTTTATAGCCCCTGCTCTTTCCACAGTACCATGCTGCCTCTTTAAAGAGCTAAATTAGGCTTGCAGGAGGCTCCCCATAATTGATAAGACAGCATAGAATGGCACCTGCTATTAACAGATTGTAAATCTGGCCTAGTTGGAAAGTAAAGCCTCTCCTGTGGATCTGCTTGAACAGACCTCCCTCAAAGGGGTGGACCCTAACAGTTGGGAGGTCACACCATAGCAGATGTTTCTCTAGCCCTCTACTGAACTATAAACTGTGAGTATAACTCCTTTCAAATGCATATCTCGGCCTTCTTGCTAAGGAGCTGCCAGGGACTAAGTTGGGTCCATAATTATTAGCATCTGGACAGTGAGCTTTCCAAGATCACTGCCTTCCATGGCCCCAGTAATGTAAGTAGGATCCTTGGTCATGTGTTCTCATTGTTCCTCCAGAGTACTTATCTTAGTATGTAATTATATATTCATTCTAGTGATCATTTACTTAATGTCTACCACCAGCTTGTAAGCTCCATGAAGGCAGGGTCAATGCCTGTCTTCTGAATCCCAAGCACCTAGAACAGTGCTCAAATAAGCATTTGTTGAATGAATGAATGCTTTCCCATCAGAAAATCAGATGTCATTCCCAGTCTTCCTTGATTTTAGTCCTTAATCTTTTATATTCTGAGCAGGAAGGGTAAAAGAGGGGAACCTGCTTAAATGTATTAGTTCATAGGCTGAGATGGGACCATCTCTTTCTTCATTCTGCAGTGTTGCCAGATACATGATCAGACACCAGAGGGTTGGGCATTCTTGCAATACCTTAACAGTGCTGAAATCTGCAGCATGGTACTAAGGAAGTTAAAGTTTGAATGTAACCACTTTATTTAAAAGGTTTTTTTCTTTAATTTAAATGAAATGAGGTTGAAGTGAACATGATTTTGTTGACCATGTTCGTGGATTAAAGATGCAACGTGCATTGGTAGAATGGTGTGATGGTGTTTTGTGATACTTAATTTTTACATATCCCAGTCTCTGTATGTATCTGCATAGACAAAGAAAAAAAAAAACTCCTGCTTTGCTTTCATTGAAGGGTTTCCAGGACTGTGTGTCTGCTCCTGAGCTCTGTTTTAAGTATGTGTATCCTTTGCTTGTATTTTGTATTATGAGCACGTTGGCATTGTCCCCTTTATTTTTTTCTCTTTTTGGGACATACGAAGTAAGTAATTCTTTTTCTGTATCTTTTTTTCTTTTGTAAATTTTTTTTTGTTTTGTTTAAAAATGGCTTTATAAAAGGGCTTTTACAACCGCCCCCCCCACCCAAAAAAACCATCAGATGTCTGTTTATCTCACCCTAAAGAAAATATACAGAGGCTGTCTGTGCCTTGGATGAATAGGCCTTACTGTTGTGAGGCCTGTTTAACCATTTGTTTGCTAGAGGGCTAAGCGGTTGAAAAATGTTGTTTCTTGCTCTGCTGCTCTGGACTCAGAGGCCTTAAGCTTCCCCGAAAGTAGAGATGAGCTCAGCTTACCTCTTTCTGGTGGTATTTGATTGCTACCTTCAGCTTGGCCAGGTCATGGTACTTCTGAGGGTCAAGCTCTTCGCTGTGGTCATCTCGATGGTTGAGGATGATCTCCAGTTCCCGGGAGCTCCGAGCTTGGTCCAGCAGGTCTTTGGCAAAGAGCTTGCACTGCTGGGAGAGCTCCTCATACTCAGCCTTGAACTCATTCTCCACCTTGCTGAGCTCCTTGAGCTCCCAACCCAGGCGGAAGGCGGTTAGGATGGGGTCCTCACTTGATAAGGCAATGAGTGAGGGGCTTGCCAGAGCCTTATAGATGTTCAGTCGGGAACGGGAGTGGCGCAGGCTGTCTACCTCTGAACTAGACACACACTCCATGCAGTTGCAGCGGATCTGGTGGGGCCGTGGGATAGTGACCCGTTTTTGGACAAGCAGTTTGATGATTTCGTAGTTGTTGGTGTGAGCAGCCAGCATGATGGGAGTGATGTCTGGTGTGAACTCAGAGAACTGGGTGTCCATCATCAGAGTAGGGACCTAGGCACAAGAATTGAGAAGCATAGAAGGGCAGGATTAAAGTTGAATGAGAGAAGGAGCATAGGGCCTATCAAATGTTAGTAATTCAGGCAAGCCTAGGCAATATGTCTCTAAAGCTTGGCTCTTAAATTATGCAATGACAATGTACCCAATCCTGTCTGAGACATAATGAGGGATATGGAGAAGTAAAGGGCATTTTTTCCTGACCTTCTGGAGCTTGGTTGGGTAGATCAAATTTATGTAAAATTGGTAACAGTACATAGTAGTATCTGCTCAGTTTCAAATGAGTAGTAGAGACTGCAGGAATATTTGTTTGAAAGGCTAAAGACAACCAGTAATCTTAAAGACCATGTCACTAAGTCAAGGCCTGAGGGCTGAAGAGAAAATTCCCTCAAATGGTTATACTGACTTTGTATGTATACGGGACTTCAGGAGACCAAAGACCAAGGCCAGACAGGGTTCATCCAACTTCCTGTAGGTCCCAGGAAGGTAGAGAGAATTTGTTATTGTCAGGAAGAAGTACTCTGTGGAATGAGGACTTCTAGGCTTCGGGAAGGGTTAATAATAGTAAAAGGACTTTTGATAAAACTGCTACGTCTATAATGTTTGGTGTAAATAGCAGCTATAGGCAAAAGGTGTGGGGTTCCTTGGATATTTGGGTGTATGTATAGAACCTGATCAATGAGTAAAAATATCTTTCAACTTGAATATGTGTCTTTTGGGACTCAGTCTGTTCTCAGTCCAATAGGGAAACTGAGGCAGCTCACTAGACTCACAGAAGAGTCTGTGTTAGGATCTAGTGCTAGAGAATGGGGAGGACTGGATTGGTCAGAGGAAGCTTTATGGAGGGGTGGAGCTGAATATTCAAAGCATGAATAGAATTTTAGAAGATTGGGAAATATTGATGTTCTTAAACTTTAGTGGGGAAAAAAACCCAGTACCAAATATTCATTTTAACTTGGGAGAACAGAACATGGACAATTGAGAGTCTCACAGAATAGACAAATAATGTTTTAATCAATAGTTCCTTTTTACTCCCAAAAGTTCTTTAGAAAAAATAAAACAACAACCCACAGTTACTGGCGAACTGACAAAAGGACGAATGACTATTTTTCAACATCGTTGCCTCCCTCCCACCTGACACGAGGGATTCCCAAACAGGGAAGAGGCCAGAAAACAGAGTCAGGGAGTGGGAAAAAAGTGGAGGAGGAGGAGCTTGCAAGAAACCTGTTTCCTTCATGGAGTGGTTGCATCAGCCTCTAAATAGTTGAAAGTTGGCTGCTCATTGGTCATCAATTGCTGGAATGGAACAGCGAGTAAACGTTGTTAAACATTTAGAGGGAGCAGCTACAAACAAGACAGCAGGAAGTGAGCAACTGGCTCATAAAGTAAATTGGACACAGGAAAGTATAATCTCAGAAATTAACGTAAGCCTACAGGCTAAGGAAGAAGCAGGTCTGAGTGGGCCTGGGAATGAACATAAACATGATCAGCATAAAGCCTACTGTTAGGAGGGATGGTAAGTGAGCAATTTGTCACAGTCTGCTGAGGAAGAGGAGAGCTCACATCTGGGAAATCTGCCCTTTCTCTGGGCAGGGGCATTCCTCAGGATCTAAGGGTGTTAGGTGGGGAGGGAAAAGGGGGTAACCTGCAGCACAGGATTCCCCAGCTTAGACTGCAGGTATGGGACTGCTTCCTACCATGCCGTTCCTCCTGTTCTCTCTCTCTCCCCTCCCTTGTTCTTTCTACTTTTCGTACTCTTTTCCTTTCTTTTCTTCCATGTCAATGCCGTCAGTCCTGTCCGAGACATACAGGAGTACCCATAAATGTTTCTTAGCCCCACTTGTTTCATGGAGCCAAAAGGTTGCTGTCTATGCCTAGAATATGAAATGCTTTCAGGAGCTATCTGATTCCATTGTTCAATGAGGACCTTTCTGATTCTCCATTTGGCTTTCTGGGTACGTGACACCAGAGAGGAAATCTTTTCAAAAGGAAAACTGGTCTACAGTGACCAACCATGCCCTCCCACCCAGATTGTCCCTCATAGGTCGCCACACCCACCTCATTCATTGCTCTCTGTGTGTATATCCATGTGGAATCCCCTGTGTGGAATGGTCTTGCCCCATTTCTCTGCCAGTCAAGGGCCATTGCAAGCTCCGGCTTCTTCAATAGCTTCTCCTCCTAACTTTGAGCCCATCCCTTGTTGCCCACCCAAATACTGTGGGCTCAAGGTTACATCCAAGACAATCCCTTTTTTGGTGCTGCCTTACATTGTTCTCAAATTATTTCACACCTGTATTTCTTGCCACCTCAATGAGGTTTTGAGCTCTTTGAAGGCAGACATGTCCTACCCTGCTTTTTCCCCTATAGCATCTAGCACAATGCCAGACACACAGCACGTACTCAGCAAAAAAGAACTAACTTTCCTATTTTCAAGTTAAGAAATTGACTATTTACAAACCTGACTCTATAATTTGGGTCCATTATGAGCTCATTTCTTTGGACCATTCCTGCCTAAGTCCAGCTGAAAAGGTAGACATCCCAAGATTCTAAAAAGGGTTAGCAGACTGGCTCTATAGGGAACTACTGTGAGGTCTAAAAAACTTGGAACAGATTCCACCTGTTATTTTCACAATTCTGTTGCTTCAAAAATGGAGACTCTGATCCATAGATCACAGGTTTCTATTCCTTCTACTCTCTCTTCTTCTTCCTCCCCACATCAACTGCTGCTTCTTCCCTTCCCAGGCTGTACAGGGACCATGGACAATCATCAGGACCACCATGATAAAGAAAGAGAAAGTTCTATAATGAGAGTCAGAGGTTTCTGATAATAATCTAGATTGTATGATATGGTCTACAATAGCGGCCAAACAGGTAACAGAAATGAGGACCAGGTGTGAGTGTATATGCATCATTTGGATGAGTGAACAGTAGGAAGTGATGAACTGTAGAGCCCCTCTCAAAGAGGGCAGCTGCTGCTCAGCTCCTGAAAATTGTTGTTATAAGCACAAATGAAGGCCCAGTGTTGTGATTTTTCAACAGAAGTCAGAAATATGGATTTTGGGCTAGAATCTCTTAAAGATTTTAATGTTGGTTCAGAAATCTTAAAGACCATGTGCAGGCCAAACAAAATACATATGTGAGGCAAATTTGTCTTGAGCAAGCCAGTTTGTGACCTCTGTGCTAGCACGTAAGTCCTGAGACTAAGGCAAGATGGGAGAGGAAGCTGGACGTTTAGGCAGGGGCCAAATGATCAAAGGAATGTCATGTTAAGGAACACGTTATCTGTTGGCCATGGGGAGTCAATAAAGTTTTTTTTTTTTTTTTTTTTTTTTTTTTGAGACAGAGTCTCACTCTGTTACCCCGGCTAGAGTGCCATGGCGTCAGCCTAGCTCACAGCAACCTCTAACTCCTGGGCTCAAGCAATCCTCCTGCCTCAGCCTCCTGAGTAGCTGGAACTACAGGCATGTGCCACCATGCCCAGCTAATTTTTTCTATATATTTTCAGTTGTCCAGCTTATTTCTTTCTAATTTTTTTTTTCAGTAGAGATGGGATCTCACTCTTGCTCAGGCTGGTCAAAGCCTGAGCTCAAACAATCCACCCACCTCGGCCTCCCAGAATGCTAGGATTACAGGTGTGAGCCACCGCACCAGGCCATCACTGAAGTTGTAATCAGGAGAGTGGCATAGGTGATCACTTTGGCCACAATGTGGGAAATGGGCAGCGGTAAATGTTTAACAACCAGTTCTTCACTGAGGGTTGGTGGGGGCGGGGTGGGGGAGGATCCTGATTTGTAGTGTTGGCTGATTTCTGTGGTGTAAATACTCCCACTGTGGCCAATTTCAAGTTACCAATATAACATCATGAAACACGGAGTTGGGAAGAGAAGCAGACAACCAGTTCTCACCAGCTGCTGTGAGCCAGGTCCAGCAAGCCATCAGATGAGTTGCAGAATGGTAAGACTAGTTAAAAGGTAACATTAGTCCAGGTGAAGAGATGGTGATGATCTTTTTTTTTTTTTTTACCTTATATATATTTATTTAGAACTCTCATTGGATTCTTTTTTTAAAAAATTTCAGAAGATTACAGGGATACACATATTTTGGTTGCATGTATTGCTTTTCTTTTTTTTTTTTATTGTTTGTTGTTTATAGGGGTACAGGTGTTTAGGTTACGTATGATGCCCTTGCCCCCCCTTCCCCATTGCTTTTCTACTGTTTGAGTCAAAGTTACAAGTGTGCCCATTGCCGAGATAGTGTACATTGTGCCTGTTAAGTATGATTTCACCCATCCTACCTGCATGATTTCCATTGAGTTTTACTTCCATCTGTGCACATGAGTGCTGATTGGTTAGTTCGAATTTCATAGTGAGTACACGTGGTGTTTGTTTTTCCATTCTTGCAATACTTCACACAGGAGGATGGTTTCCAGTCCCATCCAAATTGTTGCAGAAGGTGTTAATTCATTTGTTATGGCTGAGCAGTACTCCATGGTGTACATATACCACATTTTATCAATCCACTCATGAATTAATGTGCACTTGGTTTGATTCCACATCTTTGCAATTATGAATTGTGCTGCTATAAACATTCTAGTGGAAGTGTCTTTTTTGATAAAATGGCTTTTTTTCCTTTGGGTAAATACCCAGTAGTGGGATTACTGGATCAAATGGTAGGTCTACTTTTAGTTCTTTGAGGAATCTCCATACGGTCTTAAACTACACGGTGTTTCTAGAGTAGACTGGAAAGGACAGATTTAAATCATTCATTGGGCTGGGCATGGTGGCTCACACCTATAACCCCAGCACTTCGGGAGGCTAAGGCAGGAGGATCACTTGAGCCCAGGAGTTTGAGATTACAGTGAGCTATGATCCCACCACTGCACTCCAGTCTGGGTGACAGAGCAAGACACTGTCTCTAAAAAAAAAAAAAAAAAGAAAAAGAAAAAGAAAAAAAAAGACATTCATTGGATGTGTTAATTAAGGAGGGAGAAGAAATCCATGATGTCAGGTTTCTAGATTGTAATGCCTGGTTGAATTGAGATAGTGCATACAGGAGGAGGAGAAGGTTTAGGATTTTAAGTTCTGTTTTGTACTTGTTGAGTTTGAGTCCCTAATTGGAACAGCAGCAGAGCAGAAAATTGTATAACTCCAGCATGAATCTTGAAGGAGAAGTCAGGGCTGAAAACATAGATGTGAGTGTCTTCAGCCAATAATAGTTGTTGAAACCAAGAGAGTGGATAGGATCAGCCTCTGCCTGCCCTGGCTCGCCCACAGTTGGGCCTGCTGATCTACCTCAAGGATTCTGTCCTGCCCCAGTTTCCAGAGCAACCAGGGCATGACATAGGAAGAGCTCATGTGGCTCCTCCATCCCAAATTCCAACTGCTGGGGCTTTGCACTGGGGCGCTCTCCTTGTTCTGCTAGTTTGTGAATCGCAGCTTCTTTCCCACCTGTGCCCTAGTTTGTAAAATGGGATTTCTGCCTGGATCCCTAGTCTGAGTTTCTGGCCCACTAGCCCAGGTCTCTTTTAAGAAACATGGCTGTGTTTCACCGTACAAATTAGCAAAAATAAATAAATAAATAAAAATAAAAGAAAAAAGAAACGTGGCTGTGAAGGGAAGGAGATGAGGCTGCAGCTTGAGCACCTTGATTAGATGAGGAGGAGGAGCCAGGGACAAGGGGAGACGTTGCAGACAAGGGAAGGAGGGGGCTTGTGGGTGGATGGGGGTGCCTGAGGGGACAAGGAGGGGGTGAGGACAAGTGCAAAGGTTGGAGGGGTGAAGGTTGATTTTGGTCTGGAAGAAGGGTGCCTTATCCTCAGAGACTGGAGGAAAATGGGAGTTGAGTGGAACTGTCACTAAGTTTGCTGTTGGAGAGGGCTGGAAGTCGAAGTACTTCCCATTTAAAAATGCTGTTTCCTCATTGAAGTAGGAGGTGAGATCAGATGCTGAGTGAGGGAGGAGAAAGTTGGCAGGGTGTGTGGGAGAGTTAAATGTATGGAAGATTTGCTAAGGGGAAAGAAAGAGGAAGCTGACTAAGGGAAAGTAAAAGGATGGCCCAGCAGTGCTGAAGTCCCAGGTAAATTAGAAGCTATACATTTGTAGTGGCAGTGATGCACACAGAACTATGTGGCCTTTTTTTTTTTTTTTCCTCTAGCAGCCTTTACAGTCCAGAAGCAGGGATGGAGAATTCGGGTTTTTGGATTGACCAAGGGTTGAGGTTTTGCCAGGGGTGAAAGGAAGTTGAGGATGAAGTAGTTCAGGTGATTAAACATGAGGCCCAGATCAGGTAGGTCAGGGCTAAAAGCCTGGGAGAAAATGGAGGCATCGAAGGACTTGATAGAGGTGTCTGTTGGCCAGGGGAGCTACTGAAGGGTTTTAATCCGGAGAGCGGCATAGTTGATTAGTTTGGCCACAGTGTAGATTGCTTGGCAGATACAGTCAGAGTTGGCAAACTGGGAGGATGGGCGACTGTGGCCAGAGAGTGGGGTACTGGTGGACATGACACCCATGGTAGAGCACTGCTGAGTAATGGCCAGCTCTGGGTTGGCCATGGGCACAGTGGGCTGAAGTGGAGTGCATGTGGAGGTCTGCAGGTAGAGAGGTCAAGGAGCTGACAGGCCAGGATATTGGTTTGGTTGTCCACATGGATGCCGAAGTCATCCAGGGTGATAACAGATCGTGGGCTGAAGACCACTGTGATCTAGGGGCCAAGATAATCAGCACTTTGGATAGTGACTAAATCAGTAGATGTTCAGGAGATGGGGAAAGCAGGGGCTGTGCCCACATTATTCTGCAGAGGTCTTCCACAGTGCAATTTAGGCATGCCTCTCTTGGCTTTGTCATTTACTAGCCTTTTGGGGCCTCAATTCCCTTGCCTATAAAATGGGGAAATAATAGCATCTGGACAAAATTATGATGATCAAATGAGATTGTATGTGTATTGTCTACACAGGGTATTTGGAACATACTAGGTTCTGAACAAATGCGGTCCTTATCATTATAACAACAAATGTGTTATAAAAGTGTCTCAATCAAAAGCACACTCCCCAGCACAGTAATTGTTTCGTGTTCACCATGTCCTGGGCATATGGGAAGCCTTAAGAGCAACCTCCATTGTCTTTTGTGTACTTTTTAATGTTCTACCTAACTTAATACAAATTAACCTAGTGCTGGCATGCAAGTCCCCTGCATGGACTTAACCAGTGCTGCCTTCTATGGGTTGTTCTTACATTTTAGAGTATTTCTGTACAGATTAGGTTCACTAAATTTTATCAGCTTCTCAATCAGGTCCCTGGACCTTTGGATCCTTCTAGGTGGCTGGTCAGCTAATCTCTAGGAAAAAAAAATCCATACCAAGTTGTTAATATTGATAACCATAACTGGAGCTGTTCCTGGCAGGGTGTATTTACATTTTAACTGGTGGCACCTAGAATACCTTGGCCTTGGCCAAAAGGTGAGTATTTCAAGGAGGAGTAGGCTGCTAGGGACATAGGTTTGGTGAACTCCTTTCCTGGGCCTCACATTCCACTGCACGGCTTGCTTCCTACCGTACTTTCAGGTAGAGTGGACTCTGCTACTAGCGGTTGCTCTGTACATGAGCTTCTTCCTAGTAACTGTCAAGAAAAATTGTGAAAAACTTTGGATTGTGCAAAACAGAAAACTGGAGGTCCTACCTAGTATATTTTCTGAATTATCAGTGCCTTTGATTGTCTTTGAGTTACTTTACAACTCTGTAAATTATAATGCACATACTTCTTGTCTGGTAGAATGCAATTGATTATTGCCTTGTGGATACTGTCCACCTTGTATCCATTTGTAAATTTATTTCAGCATTCCTGATGGCCTATATCAGGGGAGAGCAAACTTTTTCTGTAAAAAGCCAGGCAGTATTTTAGGCTTTGTGGACCATACACCTCTGCCATTACAGCATGAGAACAGCCATAGGCATAAAGGAATGGGCATGGTTGTGCTCCAACAATAATAATAAATTTTATTTACAAAACAGATGACAGGCTGGATTTGGCCTGTGGGCCATAGTCTCCAGATCCCTGGCCTACAGGTTCCCTTGTTAATTAATGAGTTAAATAAAATCTTTGACATGTGTTCACTTTAAATTGTACAAGGATTATGATTTAACTTTTAAAAAAAAATCCCTTAACAGCCATTTGTGTTCATGTTGAGATCAGGTGGAAAATTAAGTTTCATTCTTTCTTCTCAAGTTTTGCCTTGTCTTTGAGTTCCAAAATCATACTGAATGATCTTGGCCTTCCTGTTAAAAATCATGTTTTCTAAAAAGAAAAAAAAAAAAGGTAGGGGGAGGAGGAAAGAAGAGGGAAGGAAATCAACAGGCCAAGAAATGAGATTTGGTTCATATTATTTACAACTATACTTCTAAAGAATCCTGGTGTATCAACTGACTTGACTGAATTTTCAAATTTGCAATGATGCGGGCGAAGGACATGGCCATTGAAGGAGTTACATTGCCTGCCTCTCCCTGGGGCTTTGCATTCAGGCTTTAATGAGTTTGCTCTTGGATCTGCCCTAGAACTCCTTGTTGAAAAGCTAGGATCCTAGAATAGGATTCTAGATTAATGCGCACTGGACAGAGTCATTCAGCTCAGAGCTCATCACATAAAACACCTACAGTGTAGTGAACAGAGTGAGCTGAAGTTAGCTTCTTCATATTTTCAGCTAAATTCCATTGCCAGAGGACACCACAGAGGAAGAATAGATGTTCCTCTCTCCCCACTCTCAGGACTGGCTAAAGCTTTTACAACATTATTGTTCACAAGGGGCCCGAATGATACATTCATTTCCATTAACCCCATCACTGGGCACAATCTGCTAATTGGAATTTTTCTGAGCCCTATTGTTACCAGACTTAGGCAGGCGCCCTTGGTGGAGTTTATCACAGGCTTCTGAAATTAAACCCCCCATTTGTAATTAATGGGCAGACCCTTATCATGAGCTACCTTATTCATACCCACAATGCTGTTTGTTCACAGACCCCACCTCTCTGATTGGCACTTCCTCACACAGCTGGTCTGATAGCATCATGCTAGAAATGAATCCCTCTCTGTCTTGTACTTGGATTTACTGAAATTGCAATCCTTCTTCCACCTGCTGGGTCCGCTCCTCTCCACCCTAACATGCCAGATAAAATCAACATTCAATTCAACCTTTTTCAGCAGCCCAAGGAACTGGTGGAAATGTAATTTCATTTCTCTGTATTACTCAGAAATGAAGAACACCAGCATCTAATCATGTCACATTACCAGCTTCCCACTCTGCCTACCTAACAGGTTAGTTAGCTAGTAGTGGTGGTGCATGGGCTACTTTGGAGCAGCCACTGGCATCAGATGGGAGTGCATCTATTTCCTAGATTTTGGTAAAAGCAGAACCATCAGAATTAGGATTTGCTGGATCATCTCAGCTGATTTCAAAGCCAGGGTGTATATAATTTAGTTTGGAAGACTAAAATGGACAAAACTTATTTGGGGACAATGTCATAGAACCCACTTGGTGTTTTTAAAATGTCAATACTGACATGTAAAAATGAGTAACGTATCTAACAATGGCCAGAATTAGCCTGAGAACAGGGATAAAAATAATAGTAATGGCTACCAGTTATTGAGCACTTTCCATATGCCAGGCACTATGCTAGAGTATCTCATTTAGTCCTCACTATGGCTCTATGCTACAGGCATAATAACTTATCCCCATTTTTCACCCAAGAAAACTCAGCCACAGAGAAGCTAAGTGCCTTGCCCAAGGTCACACAGCTAGGAAGTAGAAGAGCCAGAGCTTGAACCCAGGCAGTTTGGTCCCAAAGCCTGTACTGTTAACCACTATACTACTCGACTCTCAGCCAGCAAAAGACCAACAATTTGATTTATTGCATCAATAAACAAGTCTTAAAATCACAACACTGAATATACAGCATAACTTAAGTACATATTACAGGTTTTGTTGGATGTTAATTAACCTTATCGGCTAATGGTCTACCTTAAACCCTGATAAATATTATATGGCTTGTTCAAGGTTTGGCAGCCTGTAAAACTATTCTTGATTTTTCGTCAGATGGGGGTTCTTAATTTTTCAAAAGATAGGAGCTAAATGTGTGAGAAGAAAATACATGGCTAACTCCATAGGTTATGAGAGTTTATAATTTCAGGGTTCCAGTTGGAGGAAACCTGGAAAGGTATTTTTCTCAAACCTATATTGTCACAAAGGGTTAAATGAACCATTCCATATATTTTTCTTTGCAAAATATGGATTATAATGAGTGATGGAAACCACTGACTCCAAAAGCGAGGTGCACCCTGGGATGGATATTAGAAACAAATTAAAAGGTAAAAGATGCCAAAGTAGGAAGACGATACACTGTGAGTGTCCTTTGGGGAGCCAGCCCTCTGGGAAGGCATTTTGTATACAGTTAAGATATGCCATTTCCCAGGAAATTGTGAAAACGATGCCATGAGTTGAAAAATAAATCAATTGGAAGACGTGGTTTATTATTTTTTTTACATATCATTATTTTTTGGATCTTAGTATTTTTTAAACATTGAGATATAATTCTCATACCACACAGTCACCCTTTTAAAGTGTACAATAGGCATTAGGCAAATCCATAAAGATGTGGGTTATTACTGAGATGGGGAAAATGTCAGAAGTGAAATTCTGATCAACATGTTTCTAGCATTGCACAGCGGGATGCAACCCTAATCTGCCAGTGTGAGTGTACAGTTAGCTTTGCAGGTGGCCCTACGTTGGAGCTTGATTCAAATAGCTTTTCAGGAAAGCCACAGTTCTTGGTTCATTTTTTATAGGTCACTGTATTATTTTTAAATTAAATTTCTCTTGTAGATTGCTTTACTGGAAAGTGGATATTAACGAGCTGATTTAGAGTTTTCCATGTCATTGCTCTTCACATGACTGGTGTTGAGTTTGGATATCATGATGAAGGTTTCTGTACGGGCAGAGCTGAGAACCCAGATGCAGACAGGGGACCATGGGAGGAGGGCCAGGGTAACCAGATGGCCATCAAGTATAAGATAGGACTCAACACAAATAAACATTTATCATTTTATAATTTCTCTAGTGGGTACGGATATTCATAGGAACACATTTGCCAACGAGATGAAATCAGAATGAGCAAAAAGAGGGTCTTTCATGCAAAAAGGGGAGTGGAAAGCCCTGTTTTAAGCAGTTCATAGTTATACAATTGAAAAATGGTCGGTTATCACCATGAGTCAGTCTCAGTCTAGGCCTAGAAGAGCTTGGGTGATAAAAATTAGCATAGTTTGTTCTGAGTATAAAAGGAAAGTTACAAAGGGGCTAGTTCTCACCATTACTCTCAAAAGTGATTTGGAATAAGCCTGAATAAAGAAAAAGGCCTAGAGTAGCCTTGTGGTAGGGAAGAGGCGTTTTTTAAAGAGAAAAAGGAAACCACACCAGAAATCTAGAAGCAGAATTCACGTTACATAATGTTCAAGAGCATTCCCTTTACCCACTATGATTTTCATTTCATGCTCCATATACACGCCAAATGATGTTTTCTTTTGACATTGTTAGTTCATGTATATGTATCTGACTGAAGGGTTATATGATATGGTTGGAGGACAAGGCTTGAGAGAGATTTTGTCATATTCATCAAGCAGTTATTGAGTCCCACATTCCTGCTTCTCTCATTTATCCACACCCTAGACAAGCCAGGCAGCTGGCAGTAGTCTCCAAAGGTAGAGTGCTACTCCTCGCCTGCTGGCAGCTACTTTAAATGTAGCATGGTCCCTGAGGGCAGGGGAAGTTAATTCCGCATCATGCAGCTACCCTTGATCTTTTCAGCAAAGGAACAATTATAGAGTCATCAACTACATTCCAAATCTCCCGATAGTGGTAAAACATCTGTAGGGTTAAATCTTGTATTTGCAGCCCTGTTGATTGCTGTCACATAGAGGTATTTGGTGTGTAGTTAGACAAAGTGCAGTAACAGAAGATTATGTAGGATAGTTCAGAGTTTCCTCAAGCTCAGAGTTAGTGAAGAAAATGGGTTTTTTAACTAAATTATCCAGTTTAGTTTTCTGGAATGAACACAGTAGCTTTTCAACTTTTCCCATGAAGACAGCACAGGACAAGATGTACCTAAATTGCAGCGTGGAGAAGTTCAGGAGACCTAAAAATATAAGATCTGGCCCAATGATTGGCTCAGCCCCATGGGCCTTTCAACCTAGATTTCTCTGTCTGAGGCACAGAAGGGAGTGTTGGGTGAGAGCGGGAATTCCTTCCATGCTATCAGTTTCAAAGAAGCGTGGCCCTGATATTTCTGGCTCCTCTAACTAGTCCCTTATGGTTCTAGAAGACGCAAATATATCTAAATCCAGCCCCTTCCAAGAAGGTCTTTGCCCTTTCACAGTGTATTACCTTTTGGGGGTAATGAGGACAAGTCATTTTATTATACATTGTGGAAATCGTGGTCTATCACTCATCCTAAAACTCAGGCAGGTTTCAAAGGCTCTCTCTTCCTTCTAATATCCTAGCAATGGGTGAAATAGACCCAGTTCTCCCTCTCCATAGCTATTATCATTTTAGAGATTTCTGTTCTTTATCTGTATTTTTCCAGATTGAAGAATTGTTGGTTTTTAAAACCTGTTCCTAATATGGAGAGGAACAATTTCTTTTTAGGTAATTTGAAGGGAATAAACTGAAGGTAGTGTCAACATTGAACTGAATTCCTAGGCACGCTAGAGACCTCTTGCATTTGGAGGTTATTGAGAGCAGAATGATGCTCCCCTGCCTGAGATTGTTTAAGTATCCCTTTAGGGCAGAGTTTCTCAACCTCAGCATGGCTGATATTTGGGCCAGATAATAATTTGCTGTGGAGAGCTTTCCACATGGTAGGGTGTTTAGCAGCAGCATCCTTGGTCTCTACCCACTAGATGCTGGTATCAGTTCCCCTCCCTGCCCCCAGAATTGACAACCAAAAATATCTTTGGACATTGTCAAATGTTCCCTGGGAGGAAAATCCTTCCCTACCCCCCGTTGGGAACCACTGCTCTGGGGTATGAGGCTTGTGTGGCAGTGGCCGACTGGAGCAAGGGAGGCAGGACTAGCCAGAATTAGTCATGCCAGCCTTAGCCTCTTCTATCCCAACCCACCTGAGGATTGTAACTCACTCCCATCAGTACAGTGGCTCGCCAGGACAGTGATTCTCAATGTCTACAAGGAGAGAAAGAATGCCCCTCCATTCCCCAGGAGACTTTGTTGGAATTTTATTTTGGGTAGGGGTGTAGAATTTGCAGAACTCTAAAAGTGTGCTGTGTATTATGATATCCCCTAGTCATGTTTGATTATTAAAATTAAAATTAAATAATATTTTTAAAATTCAGTTTCTCAGTCACTCTGTTTACATTTGAACTACTCAATAGCCATATGGTGACTGCTTTATTGGGCAGCGTAGATAGAAAACATTTCCATCGTAGCAGAAAATTCTATTGGACAGTGCTTCTCTAGAAGCTTGATTGTCACTGGACAAGTAAGGCCTGCTGAAGTAATCTAGACACATCTTGTCAATGAGCGATAGCTAACATTTACCAAATATTCAAAAACATGCCAAGCACTTTGCTAAGCACTTGCCATGTATTATCTCTTTTATGAGATAGGAACTGCCATTATTTTTATTTCACAGATAAGGAAACTAAGGCTCAGAAAGGTGAAGTAACTCATCTAAGTTACACAGCTACTAAATGTAAGGGCCAGGACTTTAATCCAAGTAGGTTGGATCCAAAGCTTGGATTGTTAACAAGAATGACATATGGACTCAAGATGTTTAGGTGGAATGATGGGTGCCTGGCATCAGAAGCTGCTCAGTCATGCTGGTAGTGGATAAAAGAGAGGTTTCTCAGTATGTGGGTAGAATACTGTATGAAAAGAATGTGGAGATAGGCAAGGTCTAGGAGGAAAGTGATTACTGTTGTGAGGTCTGGCAACATAAATGGGGATACGGGGCAGGATATAAAACAGGGACTCAGTTACTGGAAGTAGTCCAGGGTTTCTCAACCTTGGCACTCTTGACTTTTTGGCCCAGATGATATTTTATTGTAAGGAGCCATCCAGTTCATTGCAGGATGTTTAGCAGCATTCCTGGTCTTTATCCCCTTGATACCAGCAGCATCCCTCCAACAAGTGTGATAGCTAAAAATATCTCTAGACTTTGCTAAATGTCCCCCATGGGGGGTGGGGGGGAGAGCAAAGGTACCTGCAGTTTAGAACCACTAAAGTAGAGTAAAAAACAGAGGCTTGGGTCACATGGCCACAAGGTAAGGGCTCAGGCATGGCTACCAAAATACAAGATTCAGAAGGGACCAGCAGCTTGCCTAACTTAATGCTGAACTGCTGAGCTACTGGCCTCCAGTTCTAAGAGTCTCCATGACTAGGAACAGGATTAGTCTCAGATTATGGACTAGAAGAGTCATCTCATGGGAATGAATGTAAGAGTCCCTCCATGGGAATGAAGTGTCTTCATCTGGGGGTGTGAGGGACTGGGGTCATCGAAGGGCTACAGTGGCAGAGAACTGGGTAGGTCATCATGGAGATTGCCTCTCAAAGGCATGGCGCTGTTAACCCTCAGCCACACTGAAAAGGAGGCGGTGGACATGCATCTCATGTCAACACCCCAGTTAGGGTCCTTGTTCACCATTAGAATAAAAACTCTATGAGTTATGGATGTTCTAGGCAAACATGAGGTAAACCTACAATGACTATTATTAATGTGAGACAGTTTTTTATTTGTTAGTACTGCTGGAGGCACCCTGGGACAATTTTGTATTCAGAGTCTTTCTGCTTGAACTTCCCATCTGGGATTTCTGGGTGGCTTCTCTCAGAAACACCCATGCAACCAGGAGCCCCTCATACTGCAGCAGAAATTGATGAGGGTTGAGAAGCCTTTGAGAATGAGCCTAAGCCTGAACAATGCCAAAAAGCTTAAGTTCATCTAGCAAAGACAACTCAGCAGGACACATTTCAAGAATATTTCTTCCTTCTTTGGCAGAAAACCAGGAGTCAAAGGTCTCTGTTTGGTGGCCATGACAGCATACATCATGATGAGCAGTTAGTACACAATGGCCAGGATTAAATAACTCGGTCACTAATAAACAGAATCATTTAAAAAATATGTAACTTTTGGTTGACAAGAAAAGTGGCGCTTAAGTCATTTTGTGATTAAACCTATGCCTATCATGTTGACATCATTCGATTGCAAGCAAGTGCTTTCCAAACACAACCTTTGACAAGTGAAGGTTTTCCAATATTCTTATAATGTACTGCCTTTACTCACATATTTTCCGTCTATCACATTTTGAGAGGAAAAACTCAAGAGCAATATATCTCTCCCATAATTTCTCTCTCTATTACTTTTAATTTTATTGCTTTGAACTGGCAGCTGCTTTGTCAATAGCGCCATTTCAAGCAGAATGCCTTTTGTTCTTGTCAGAACAGACCAAGTGTTAAAGGACAGGAACAAGAGCTTGGTTGAAGATGGGGGGAGGGAGAGCTACTTTGGGCTTCTAACCCTGCTGCTACTATCTCCTGCCTGCCTTTCTTGCCAAATGCTCCCAGGCTAGGGGTGTGGGCTACTGTCACCCTAGAGAAAGGGTAAGCTAGGTGCTGATCATGAACAAAATTAGGAAAACATCAGCTGTCTTGTCCTTATTTCCCTGAAGTCAAACATGCGCCAGATCTGAAACTTGGAAAGGCAAAGACATTTTAAAATGTAATGTTGACCTTTCAATCACTTGCAAAACATGTCCCTCTATTTGAAAGACACATGAAGCCAGACACCTCATGGCTTCAAAGCAATCTTTCACTCTGCAGCACCTTTTCAGGAACACAGGCCAGGGCTAACCCAAAGGTCTTACAAGGGACTGGGGTTCTAAATTAAATTTACTACTGCTTAGTTTTCTCCATTATATTCAGTTAACAGGGGACAAGAATTTTCAAAGATGGATGAAAAGTTGCAAGTGGGAAAGGAAACAGAACACCCAGCTCTTGGAAGGCTCCACAGACACACAGATTACTTGCCTTTTGTCAGAAAAGGGCAGCTAAGGTGATGAGGTGTGCAAGGTGGAGCCTTAGCTCCCAAGAAACTCTTCTTCTGTGGTCTCATTTATAAACTTGAGACTCCCTAGTGGCCCCAGACAAACATTTGAGCATTCTGGACAACTGACACTTGTACAGAATTGTGTTGGGACTTCTTTCATACCCTGCCAAGGTTCTGTTCCCTCAAATTAGCATTTGAGTGTTCAACTCTTTCAGAGGCTAGTGGTTAATATAGCTTGGATCTATTGCAGTGACAGAAGAAATGGACTGGATTGCCACTGTGTTTTATTTAATCCTGATGATTCTATGATTAAGTGGACTACAGCTAAAACAGATATCTCCAGAACGCCGGAGGTTTTATGCTAGAAACGTGTCAATGATATCTTTGCCTATGGAGTTATTAATGAACTCCCCTGTGATTTTTATATTTACTGAGGCTTTGTATTCTTGCCTCTCTGCTAAACCAATTATGTGTCTGTCAGGCACAGCACCTATTTAATGTGGGTTTATCCAGTACTTTCAGAATAATTTCAAAACATTGCTTATCCCATTGCTTTTCAATGGTAAGAGGTTAAGCTATAAAGAGGCTGAGTAATTTGTCTCTGGCTACCCAATAGTTGAGGAATAGAGTCAATATGAGAACTCCACTCCCAGACTTTGTTCATCATGCCATGCACCACAGTTGATATGCACATTGCAAAGTTACAGGGTTAGAAGAGACCTTGGAGATGACATAGTCCAGGCTCAAAATAGATGTTTAACCCTTTTGGTAATGCTCCTGCCTCTGCCACATGTCCACCACATGTCCTATACATGTACACTTACTAGGTGTATGAGCATGGGCAAGTTATTTTTAACCTCATTGTGCCTTGATGTCCCCATTTGTAAAAACGGATAATATTATTATCCTGCATCACAGGTTGGCTGCGAATATTGAACAAGATAATGCATGAAGAAGACTGGAACATAGTAATTGCTCAATTAGTATTTACTATCATTATTACTAGACATTCCTTTTCTCCCCAGTGCTGAGATTATGGTTCTGAAATCAGATGGCCATGTTTCCTTCTTCCCCATCAAACACTGCTCAGCACCCACAGGCTGCTCTCCCTAGTCTGGAACTCTTCATTAAGAATGCTTTCCTGAGCAATTATGTGGCATGCAGTAGGCAATGAGGACATGCTCCTTCCCCTTTCTTGACTCTATCTTCAGGGTAGCAGCAGTGGTGGCTGCAATTTGGTAGCCAACATGCAGCTCTTTGTCTGTGCCCAGGACACACAAGGGTTAGGAGACAGTAGCCCAGGTCAATACTCATGTAGCCTCAGTGGAGGCCATTGTCCTGGAAGAGCAAGTGGCACTTCTGGCAGGTACGCATGCCTGTGGAGGATGAGGGGTGAGGTCCTGATCACTCTGGAAGTAGCCAGCCACTTGCCACCTTTGCTCCTACATATACGGCACACTCCTCTTATCTCTCACAGCACTGCTATTTCATTAATTGTGTATGTGTTTGCATCCTCACCTCAGTTAAGTTATTCAGAAGCACTTGGTAACCAACTGGGTGTGGGTGACTGAAGGAGAGGATGGAGGGGAAGACAACTGAAGACAACTGCAAGGTTTCAAATCTAGATAACTAGAAGGATAACAGGGCCATTGCCTGAGAGAAGATCCACTGGATGAGGAGAAGGATTAGGAGGGTGAAATGAGGCTAGAAAAGGGATTTAGAACCTAGACTCTGCTGCTAGACTGCCTTGGTTTGGATCCCAGTAGGTTCACTTACTAGGTGTACGAGCATGGGCAAGTTATTTTTAACCTCATTGTGCCTTGATGGCCCCATTTGTAAAAACGGATAATATTATTATCCTGCATCACAGGTTGGCTGTGAATATTGAATAAGATAATGCATGAAGAAGACTGGAACATAGTAATTGCTCAATTAATATTTACTATTATTATTACCAGACATAGTGAATTTTAAATATTTAAGGCACATCTAGATAGTTATATTGAGCTGAAAGTTGGAAAATAAATCATGGAGCTCATGATAGATATTTGGCTACAAAGAGAGAAGTGAGAGAATCCTGGTCAGCACAAGTATCTAAGGGAGAAAAAGATAAGGATTCTGAAAAAGACTAAGAGGCAGTAGTCAGAAAGGGAGGATGATAACTAGGTAGGCATGATACCATGGAAACCAGGAGAATTGTCAACCAGTGAATGTCAACCAATAAAAATGGGACACAGACAAAACAAAGGGACATTAAGAAACTTTTGGAGGTGATGGATACGTTTATTACCTTGATTGTGGTACATGGTGCTATGGTTTGTATATGGTTTGTTTGGCCCCACCAATTCTCATGTTGAATTTGATCCCCAATGTTGGAGCTGGGGCTGATGCTGATGGGAGGTGTTTGGATCATGGGGATGGATCCCTCATAAATGGCTTGGTGCCATTCTAGCAGAAGTGAGTGAGTTCTCACTCTCAGTTACCACAAGAACTAATTGTTAAAAAAAAGCCTGGCACTTCCTCCTCTCTCTCCTGCTCCTCTATCACCATGTGATCTGCTCCCTTCTACCTTCTACCATGAGTGGAAGCAAACTGAAGCCTTCACCATAAGCAGGTGTTGGCACCATGCTTCTTGTACAACCTGTAGAACCAAGAGCCAAATAAACTTCTTTTCTTTATAAATTACCCTGCCTCGGGTATTCCTTTCAATACAAACTGACTAAGACACATGGGTATATGCATATGTCCAAACTCATCAAACCATATACACTAAATGTGTATGCACTTTTGTGTATCAATTTTATCTTAATAAAGGTGTTAAAAAATAAGACATAGACCTTAGACCTGTGTGTATGGGGTTAGAGGAGAGGAAGGAGAGAGTATGATCTAGGGAAGATGATATATGAAAGGAGGGAGGGTCAAAGACCAATGTGGCCAGCTCCTCACAAATATTTACCGAGGGCTAGCCCTGTCCAACCAGGTCCCTGGGTGATCAGTGAACCTGGCCTCTTCCTTTCACTCCACTCTAGTTCTCTCTGCCCCAACTGCTAGTCAGAGGACTGTTAACCACCTGTTGGGGTGGTGCTGACTGTTCACCAAGGTCCCAACTAAGGAAATACTCAATCAATGGCCATAGACACATCCCAACCAAAATCAGAGAAAAAAGAAGGGGACAGGTGAGCACAGGAACCCAACTGTTTGTAATCAGACTCAGGATCCACCTGGCCCAGTGTCCTGACTCTAAGTGAGGTATCCAGGGCCTTCCTCCATGAGGCTAATCTCAGGAGGGTAACATGAGCCTCAAGAATTGCTTTCATCACCAGCCTTTCATTCCAGCTCCCACTGTGGACAAGCTATCATCATTTCCACTTCCCATGTCATAGCTCATTCACTTCCTTCTGAAGAGTGTGTCATCCCTTTCTTTCTACCTTTCCAGCTTAAAGCCTATTTCTTTTTTGACTTGTTCCTCCCTGGAAACCTCTCTGTCCACTGGTGTCTAAAGTGGCTTCCTATATTGTCCACACCACACATTCTGGAAAATGTAGCATACATTTCCTTGCACTGTTGTATTACTGTCCCATGTTTGTTGTTAGCATATGGAAAGGAATCAGTACAGAGCAGTGTTTGGTGTGCTGGGATAGGATGGTTCAGCAGGAAGATGGAAAGATGGCTCTGAGGTTTGCACTGATGTTTCACACTTGAACTGAGTTTGCAATAAGAGCCATAAACTGGAAAACACAACATTGAGAGGCCTGGGGGGAAAAGGAGACAAATGGTTGCCCACTAGACAACTGTACAGGTGAAGTGAAGGGGTAGGGGATGATATCACACCCAGATGAGACATACTGCCCAGGGACAGAGACGAGGAAACTTCCTAACTGGACATATGTGTATGGGTAAGGGCCATATACAACCATGAGCGTGAGGTTAAGGGAAGGAAGCCTGACTTGGTGGTAACCCTGAAGTAATGGTGGCTGTAGCTAAAACAACTCATGTGTTTTTATTAATATTTAGTGAAATAAATCTTTTGAGGTTAGTTCACAGTTTCTTCCTTCTGAAGTATTTTGCAGCCAGCTTCTTTGATCTACCTGAGATCAAGTTTAAATAATTATGTTTCTTTCTTTCTGAGAGGCAAACATCACTGTCTTAAATCTTTTGTGTCCCTTGAAACACAGAAAGCCATGTCTACTAGGCGGCATGATCTGGCTGGCCACCATGTGCATATTTGTTCTTCCCATAAGACTATAAGTTTTTTTTTTACATGCCAGGAATAATTTATTATTTTTATTTTGTTTTAAATTGACACATAATTATACATATTTATGGGA
Source organism: Indri indri (assembly GCA_004363605.1). Lineage (NCBI taxonomy): Eukaryota > Metazoa > Chordata > Mammalia > Primates > Indriidae > Indri > Indri indri. The sequence continues at coordinate 23,474 of RJWJ010003875.1, read as the reverse complement.
TACAGTGTGATATTTTGATACATGTGTACATTGGGTAATGATCAAATCATGCTAGTTAGCATATCCATCACCTCAAACATTTATAATTTCTCTGTGGTAAGAACATTAAGAATTCTCTCTTCTATCTGTTTTAAAATATACAGTATTGTTAACCATAGTCATCCTAATCTGCAACAGAACACCAGAAATTATTCCTTATATCTAACTATAGTTTTGTACCCATTGGACAATTTCTCCCCATTGTACCCTCCCCCTTCCTCTCTCTAGTCTCTGATAACCACTATTCTACTATGTACTTCTATAAGATCAGATCACTTTTTTTAGATTCCACAAATGGGTGAGATTATGCAGTATTTGTCTTTCTGTGCCTAGCATATTTCACTTAACGTAAGTCCTCCAGGTTCATCCATGTTGCTGCAAATGACAGGATTCCATTCTTTCTTATGGATGAATACTATTAAATTGCATATATCACACATTTTCTCATCCATTCATCTCTTGATGAACACTTAGGTTGATTCTGTATTTTGGCTATTGTAAATAGTGCTGCAACAAACATGGGAGTTCAGACAGCTCTTTGATATACTGATTGATTTCCTTTGGATAAATACCCAGTAGTTGAATTGATGTATCACATCATAGTTCTATTTTAATTTTTCGAGGAACTTCCATACTGTCTTCCATAATGGCTGTACCAATTTACATTCCCACCATCAGTATATAAGGATTCCCTTTTCTCCATATCCATGCCAGCATTTGTTATTTTTTGTCTTTTTAATAATGGCCGTTCAGATTGGGGTGAGGTTCTATCTCACTGTGGCTTTGATTTGCATTTATTTGATGATTGGTGATGTCGAACACTTTTTCATGCCTGTTGGCCATTTGTACGTCTTCTTTGGAGAAATGTCTGTTCCAGTCTTTTGCCCATTTTTAAATCAGATTATTTGATTTTTTGCTATTGAGTTGTTCCTTATTTATTCTGGGTATTAACCCCTTGTCAGATTCATAGTTTGCAAATATTTTCTCCCATCCTGCATGTAGGTTGCCTCTTCACTCTGTTGATTATTTCCTTTGCTGTGCAGAAGCATTTTGGTTTAATGTAATCCCATTTGTCTGTTTTTGCTTTTGTTGTCTGTGCTTTTGAGTCCTTATTCAAAAAATGCTTGCTCAGACCAATGTCATGAAGTGTTTACCCTATGTTTTCTTTAGTAATTTTATATTTTGGGCTTTACATTTAAATCTTTAATCCATTTTGAGTTGATTTTTGAATATGGTGAGAGATAGGGGTCTAGTTTCATTTTTCTACATATGGATATTATTTTCTGAGCACCATTTATGGAAAAGACTGTCCTTTCCTTAATGCATTTTCTTGGTACCCTTGTCAAAATCAGTTGGATGTAAATGTGTGTGTTTATTTCTGTGTTCTCTATTCTATTCCTTGATTTATCTATCTATTTTCACTCCAATACCAGCTGTTTTGGTTAATAGAACTTTGTAGTATATTTTGATATCAGATAGTGTGATGCCTTTAGCTTTGTTCTTTTTGCTCAAGATTGCTTTGGTTATTTGGGGTCTTTTGTGGTTCCATATGAATATTGGGATTGTTTTTTCTATTTTTATGAAGAATGTCATTGCTATCTTGATAAGGTTGCAAAGAATCTGTAGATAGCTTTGGGTAATATGGACATTATAACAATGCTAATTCTTCTAATCCATGAACAAGAAATGTATTTCAATTTATTTGTGTCCCCTTCAATTTCTTTCATTAATGTTTTGTAGTTTTCAGTGTAGAGATCTATCACCTCCTTTGTTAAATTTATTCTAGAGTTTTTTTGGTAGTTATTGCACATGAGATTGTTTTCTTGATTTCTTTTTCAGATAGTTCGCTATTGGTGTACAGAAATGTTACTGAGCTTTGTATGCTGATTTGTATCCTGCAACTTTACTGAATTTATTAGTTCTAACAGTATTTTTGTGGAATCTTTAGAGTTATATATATATATATATATATATATATATATATATATATATATAAAATAATGCTATCTGCAAACAGGGACAATTTGACTTCCTCCTTTCCAATTTGGATGCCTGCTATTTCTTTCATTTTGCCTAATTACTTTGGCTAGAACTTCCAGTACTATGCTGAATAAAAGTGGTGAAAGTGGGCATCCTTGTCTTGTTACAGATCTTAGGGGAAAAGCAGTTAGTTTTTCCCTGGTGAGTGTGAAGTTAGTTGTGGGTTTGTTATATATGGCCTTTATTGTGTTGAGGTACATTCCTTCTACATGTAATTTGTTGGGCATTTTCATCATGAAGGGATGTTCAATTGTATCAAATGCTTTTTCTGCATCTATTAAGATGATAATATTTTTTCTTTGATTCTACTTCTCTTTTTTTAACTCTAATTCAATAATAGATTATCCTTGATACTATTCATATTATTTATCACATTTATTGATTTGTACGTGTGGAACCATTCTTGCATCCCTGGGATGAATCCCACTTGGTCATGATGAATGATCTTTTTAATGTGCTGTTGATTTCAGTTTGCTATTATTTTCTCGAAGATTTTTGCATCTGTGTTCATCAGGGATATAGTCCTGTAGTTTTCCTTTTTTGTTGTGTCCATGTTTGGTTTTGATATCATGGTCATGTAGACCTCATAGAATGAGTTTGAAAGAATTCCTTCCTCTTAAATTTTTTGGAATAGCTTGAAAAGAATTGGTATTAGTACTTCTTTAAATGTTTGGCAGAATTCAGCAGTGAAGCCATTAGATCCTGGGCTTTTTTTCTGCTAGGAGACTTTTTGTTACTGATTCAATCTCATTACTCATTATTGGTTTGTTCAGATTTTTTATTTCTTCATGATTTAGTCTTGGTAGGTTGTACGTGTCAAGGAATTTATTCATTTCTTCTAGGTTATCCAATTTATTGGCAGATAATTGTTCACAGTAGTTTCTTATGATCCTTTGTATTTCTGTGGTATCAGTTGTAATGTCTTCTTTTTCATGTCTGATTTTATTTATTTGAATATTCTCTTTTTTGTTAGTTGAGTTAGAGGCTTGTTGATTTTGTTTATCTTTTTAAAAAACAACTTTGTTTCATTGATCTTTTGTATTTTTTATCTTCATTTCATTTATTTCTGCTCTGATCTTTATTATTTTTTTCCTTCTACTAATTTTGGGTTTAATTCATTCTTGGTTTGCTAGATCCTTGCGATGTAATGTTAGGTGATTTGAGATCTTTCTGATTTTTTGATGTAGGTGTTTATTGCTATAAACGTCCCTCTTAGAACTGCTTTTGCTGTATCCCATAGGTTTTGGTACGTTGTGTTTCCATTTTCATCTGTCTCAAGACATTTTAAAATTTCCTTCTTAATTTCTTTTTTGGCCCATTTGTTCTTCGGTAGTGTTTTATTTAATTTCCATGTATTTGTATAGTTTCCAAAGTTCCTCTTAGTATTGATTTCTAGCTTTATTCCATTGTGGTCAGAAAATACATTTGATATAATTTCATTTTTTTAAAAAATTTGTACAGACTTGTTTTGTGACCTAACATATGATCTATCCTGGAGAAAGTTCCATGTACTAATGAGAAGAATGTGTATTCTGCCATTATTTAGTGGAATGTTTTATAAATGTCTGTTATGTCTATTTGGTCTAGAATGTGGTTTAACTCTGATTGTTTTTGTTGATTTTCTGTTTGGATGTTCTATCCATTGCTGAAAATGGGGTGTCGAGGTCCCCTGCTATTAGTGTATAGCTGTGTATCTCTCCCTTTGGATATAATAATATCTGCTTCATATATTTTGGTGCTCCAGCATTGGGTGCATATATATTTACAATTATTTTATCTTCTTGCTGATTTGATGCCTTTATACTTATATAATGACCTTCACCTTCTTTGTCTCTTTTTACAGTTTTTGACTTGAAGTCTATTTTATCTGATATAAGTATAGTTACTCCTGTTCTCTTTTGGTTTTCCTTAGCATGGAATATCATTTTCTATCTCTTAACTTTCAGTCTATGTGTGTCTTTACAGGTGAAGTGAGTTTCTTGTAGGTAGCACATAGTTGTGTATGTGTCTATGTGTGTGTGTGTGTGTGTGTGTGTGTGTGTGTGTGTGTTATCCATTCAGCCAGTCTATATCTTTTAACTGGGGAATTTAATTGGTTTATATTAAAGGTTATTATTGATAGGTGAGGACTTACTCCTGCCATTTTGTTATTTGTTTTCAGGTTGTTTTGTATGCCATTTCTTCCTTTCTTCTTTTGTTATTGTTTATCTTTGTGATTTTGGTGGTTTTCTGTAGTGATAAGCTTTGATTCCATTCTCTTTCTCATTTGTATAGCTGCTGTCATTTTTTTGTGTGTTTATTATGGGTCTTACATTAAAAAGTCTCATATTAATATTTATAATACACTATATTAAGCTGATAACTACTTAACACTCATATACAAATACTCTAAACTTTTACCTTTCCCCTAACTTATAATTTTGTTGCCTTAATTTACATGTATTTATCTTGGGTGTTCCTTAACATCTCATTGTACCTATAATTATAATTAACCATTTTGGTTTTTAACCTTTATATTAGAGATTTGAAAGATTATACGCCACCCTTACATTTATGAAGTATTCTGAATTTGATAGTGAATTTACCTCTATTGGTACTGAATTTGATTTTGAATTTACTTCTAACAGTGAGTTTTATACTTTCATGTGTTTTCATGATGGTAGTTATCGTTTTGCTTCCAGGCGTAGCATTCCCTTAAGCATTTTTTGTAAGGCAAGTCTAATGGTGATGAATTCCTTCAGCTTCTGCTTGGCTGGGAAAGACTTTATTTCTCTTTCATTTCTAAAGAATAGCTTTGCTGGGTATAGTGTTCTTGACTGAAGGTTTTTTCTTTTAGCACTTGGAATACATGATCCCATCCTCTACTGACTTGCAAAGTTCCTGCTGAGAAATCTACTGGTAGTATAATGGGGAGTCCCTTAAATGTGATGACACTTTTCTCTTGCTGTTTTTAGAATTCTCTCTTTGTCTTTGATTTTTGACAGTTTGACTATAATGTGCCTCGAAGAGGACTTTTTTGGGTTGAATCTCTATTTGGGGAACATAGAGCTTCTTGAATATGTATGTCCATATCTATCCCAAGACTTGGGAAGTTTTCAGCTATTATTTCATTGATCAGGTTTTCTATGACTTTTCCTATCTCTTCTCCTTATAGAATTCCCATAATGTAAAAATTTGTTTGCTTAACGGTGTCCCATAAATCCCACAGGTGTCCTTCATTCTTCTTAAATTCTTTTTTTCTTTTTATTTCCATCTAAATGGGTTATTTCATAAGACCTATCTTCAAGTTTAGGTATACTTTTTTCTGCTTGAAGTAGTAGTCTGTTGTTGAAACTCTCAATTTTTTTTTTATTTCATTCGCTGAATTCTTCAGCTTCAAGATTTCTGTTTGGATTTTTTTTTATGATATCTATCTTTTTGTTGAATTTCAAATTTATATTATTAATCATTTTGTTGATTTCATTGAATTATCCATTTTCTTTTGCATCTCGCTGAGTTTCCTTATGATTGCTATTTTGAATTCCTTTTCAGTTATTTCATAGATCTCCCTTTGGGCTCTGTTACTGGAGAATTATTGTGTTCCTTTGGAGGTGTCATGTTTCCTTCTTTTTTCATGTTTCTTATGTCCCTACATAGATATTTCCATTATCTAATGGAAGAGTTGTCTCTGCTAATTTTATAGAGTAGGTTTTGTAGGGAAAGATTTTTTTTTTCTTGTAAATGGCTCTTAGAGTGTCAGTTTGGTAGGGTATTTTGGCCGTGGTTCTGGGTAGGCACAGTAGTGTAGTCTCCATGTGATTTCCCCAGCTGTAATCAACGTCAACAGTGTCTACAAGTGCCTCAGTACCCTAGGCTGTAGGAGTTTGTGGAGTCAGTGTTGTGACTTTGATGGCGGTGATGCTGCTAGGTCAGATAGTCCTCAATCCCTAAGGGTCCCACAAAGCATGGCAGTTCCACCAATCACTGGGGTGGCTTTCCCACTGTGCAGGGCTACCTGTTCCTTGAAGTGCAGGGCACCATATGGTCTTGGATCCTGCTGTTCTGCTTTGTCCAGCTCTGAGTAACCAGGGTTGTGACATTGCAGCCACTTTTGTGAGTGTAGTATAATGATGGTGGGGCCCCAGGGACAGAGAAATGCAGTGGCTATTGGCCCCCAGATAAAGATGCACTCTAGCAGTGGCTCCAGTCTCAAGACAGTGCCATGGGTGAGGGGCACCATGTGGGCTCCCTCTCTGGAGCAATACAGCCACGTGGACTGCAGGCAGCTTCCTAAACTGGGCTCAGTGTCTGTGAGGACTGAAGACTATGAGGACTGTGGGACTCTGCTATAGCAAGGACTGCAGGCACCCATGGCAATAATGCAAATTGCTGGGGATCATCTGTTTACATTTTCCCCCCAATAAGAAGCCCTTCCTGGCTCTGAGCTGTTTCAAGCTAGGAAGACAGGGCCACAGAGGCAGTGTGCTTGGCTCCCCTCTCTGTACTGCCATCCTGAGTTTCCATGCTCCACAGGGATTTCATCAGTCCCTTGCTATATTCTGGTGTTCTCCTTTAGACACTCTAGTTGAAGTGTAGTTGTTTATTTGTTGTTTTGGTGCATTTTTATCGGGGTGGGGAATGAGCATTAGGCACCTCTAGTCAGCCATCTTGGTGATGTTACTTTATCTAATGACAAATTTCTTGAAGGCACCAACTATATCCTTCAATTTTATTATGAAGCATATGATTAGTACTCAGAATACTTATAAAATTGAATAGAACTGAATAGAGTTAATCATCTGCTGAAACATTGTCATCAGTAAGTTGTTCTTGATAGACACCACTTGTAGCTGGTTTGTTTATTTGCAGCTTTGTTGTATATGTTACTTCTGATGGTTCCTCAGAGGCAGAGTGGGGTAGTAGAAAGAGTGGCTTGAGAGACAGGAGGCATGTGTGTCAGTTCAGGCTAAGCTGAGTGATCTTGGACATGTCACTTCAGACCAAATGATCTTGAAATGTCCTACAATTCCATTCTGTGAGTGAGGCAGGCCGTGTCTATTGAAAGTCAGCAAAGATACATGACAAGAAGTAACTCAGTTCATCAGTTTGGCCAGTATGATGCCATGCTGCCATTCTTTCCTTTTCTCCCAATTTAAACTGGCTGATTTATTTTCTTGACTTGATTGACACTGCATTGTTTTAACCTAGAACTTTGACTTTGTAAAGGGATCAAAGCAAATAATAGAATTAAAGCTGTTACTTAAATTATTAAAGAGATAAAGACCCAGTCTTATATTGGGTAATTCAGGTAACACAGAGTTAATATTAATGCTATTTTATATTAAGGCTAATAATATGGGTATCATATATCGAAGGCTATATGAAACAAATTATAGCAAGAGTTAAAATTTAATTATCATTTAAGTCTCAAAAGAACCTATGATGTAGGTGATATTAAACCCATTTTACAGATAAGGAAACTGATGCTTAAATAGGGTGAATGACCTTCCCAAGGTCACTTAGTCTGAATTCTTAATCACTATGTGTTAGTGGGTGCTTAATACATGTTTTGAATGACATTAGCCAGCAAGTGATGTCAGCCTGGCTTTAACTAGTAGAAGTATTAATAGGAGGAGGAGTAGCTACCATTTATTGAGTATGTACTGCATAGCAGGGAATGTTCTAAGTAACATATATGTATTATTTCATTCAATTCTCACTGTAACTCTACGAAGTAGACTTCATTATTATTCTTAGTTACAGATGAAGTAACTGCTGAGGTTTGGAGAGATTAACTGACTTGTCCAAGAAAACACATCTGACAAGCAGTTGACTTCAAAGCCCATGGTCTTTCTACCAATACAGCTGCCTATAAATAGCAGAGTGACTTCTCGAATTTTCTCTTTTACTTTATGCTTTCATATTGAGTGTCTGAGACTCTTTATGTCCCCCTTTTGTGTTCCGGGCACCTTTTTCTGGTCCCTCAATGTCTTCCTCCAGACTGCGCAATCTCACCCTGAGATCACGAATCAGAGAGGAGGAGTAAATGGAGTGTCCTGTTACTGATTTTCTGTAATCTCAACACAAGCACTTATCAGTGTTGTTGAGATTTAATCTCTCTAGCTCATCTGTGAGACCAATTTTAATTTGGAGCCATCTGCCACAGACAAATGAGTAATTATGGCAGAGCTCAGAGGGGCGGGCCATGGGGAGAAGGTTGGCTTAGCCTCTTTCCGCCTGCCTGCATTGACGCAAGTGACCAAGAAAGAAAATTACTTGGGTGGGCTGTTGATGCAGTGGCCAGCAGCTCTATTTTCCTGTTGCTCAAATTCTTAGACTCTAGTCAAAAAGGAAGGATGACTTTGAGGTTACACAGGTTGCCTGGCAGCAGAAGGGAGGCTGTTGCCATCAGGGTCGGGCAGAAGGAGGTAATCTGTGAACTGGGCCAGCTCGCTTATCAGCCTCTCCTCACTGTACTAGGAGTGCCTTGTCATGAGTACCATTTGCCAGCTGGTCTCTTCCCACAATATGACATGTTAAGTCAAACCGATGGAGTAAAGCTGAAAATAATAGTTATTGACCATTGTCTAGCATTTTTTAAAAACTTTTTTTGTTCAAAAGACTTTGACATATTTTAATCTTATTTCTTCCACACAACAGGTCCCTGAATTAGGTAGGGTTAGCTATTAGGTAGGGTTAGGTATTAGGTAGGGTTCATTTTACAGATGATGAAGTTGAGCTATAGAGAGATTGTGTAACTCACCAAGCTAACCCTGTTAGCTACAAGTTAGCTAGCACCATGAACTCTGAATTAGAGTCAGTCACTGTCTTCTAAGCCAGTAGTTTTTAAGCTATGCTCACTCCTCAGGGGCCAAGAAGGTATGGGAAAGAGAGGAGGGGAGAGGGGGGAAGGGGGGGGGGGGGGGGGGGAGAGAGAGAGAGAGAGAGAGAGAGAGAGAGAGAGAGAGAGAGAGAGAGTGGGTTGTGGGCCCCAGCCCGCACTGAAACTACGGCAGCTGTGCTTGGGTCTGTTTGTTTCACATCTGAGTGGGATTTCATTTAATGAAAGACTCTGCTGCTGAAAATGTTTGAAAACCACTTGTTTAGACCAGTATTTCTCATAGACAGTGTAGTGGGTTGAACTGTGTCCCCCAAAAGGATATGTTCCGGTCTTAACTCTTGGTCCCTGTGAATGTGACCTTTGCTGATGTAATCATGTTAAGATGCGGGCATCCTGGATTAGAGTGGGCTCTAAATCAAATGACTAGTATCTTTATAAGAAAAAGGAGAGGGAAATTTGGATATAGAAACACAGAAGAAAGACACAGAGGAGAACTCTATGTAACAATGGAGGCAGAGATTGGAGTGACACAACTATAAGCCAAGGAATGCCCAGGATTGCTGGCAACCACTGTAGGCTAGCAGAGAAGCATGGAACAGATTGTCCCTCCAGAAGGAACCAGCCGTGCTGACACCTTCATTTTGGACTTCTGGCCTCTTGACCTGTGAGGGAATATATTTCTTTTGTTTTAAGCCACTCAGTTTATGGTAATTTGTTATGGCAGCCCTAGGAAAGAAACACAGAGAAGTACATGGCCCTCTTACCCAAAAATAGGTGGAGGGAGGTTCATTAAAATACTGATTTCAGTACTAAACTTCAAGATTCTGATTCTGTAGGTATGGGATGGAGCTAAGGAGTCTGCATTTTGACAAGTTTCCCACGTGCATAACTTTTGATTTTGCAGTTGATATTGAGCATACAAAGAATACAAGTCTTTTCTCTGGATTGTGGCTGAATTTGCTCTCGCTGCTGATAATGATCCTCTACTGCTTCCCAAAGTCAGTGGCCCAAAAGTAGCAAGAAAATAGATTAGAAATAGGCTGGCATTAGACCTCATGTTGTCAGAAATTTTTGAATTCTTAGACTAATTGAAGAGGGTTTACCCCAAGGAATCACAAATTTTCCAGACTCAAAATCTACACTAAGAAAATAGGCCATAGTGGCTAGGAAGTGGGCAAGAGGATCAGGTTACTGGAGCAACAAGAAGACCACAGAGTGACACACATGCATGCACACGGACACACACACACACATGCATGCACACGGACACACACTCCTGTCTAGTGCAGAAAATTCTACTTAATAAAGTATCACCATTTTCACTTTAAGATTTGGTCCCTATTAAAACTGCAGGTCTCTATAAGAGTGTTGATACATACCTGAAGCCAGTGTCAGCCATTTTTGCCTGGCCTCTGTTCTTTATCTGAGACAAGTTTTGATAGACTAGAAGAAGAGAAAGAGCACAAGGGGCTGGGGTAAGAATGGAGCAGAGAAGGTGTTGTTGCCAGCCTGGAGCTAAAGCCCTTGCCCAGTAAAACCAAGGAGGGCACTGGTTTATCCTCCCACAATTGATGGAGGTCAGCTGTGCCCAGTCCCTTGGAGAGATAATGGAGGGCCTTGGTGAAAAAGGACAGTTTGTTTGAATTCTGTGTAAGAAGAGGGCCTTTCTGCAGCTGGGCACGGTGGCTCATGCCTGTAATCCTAGTACTCTGGGAGGCCGAGGTGGGAGGATTGCTTGAGCTTAGGACTTCGAGACCAGCCTGAGCAAGAGTGAGACCCCATCTCTACTAAAAACAGAAAAAATTAGCCGGGCATGGTGGTGCATGCCTGTAGTCCCAGCTACTCGGGAGGCTGAGGCATAAGGATTGCTTGAGCCCAGGAGTTTGAGGTTGCTGTGAGCTAGGCTGACGCCATGGCACTCTAGCCAGGGCAACAGAGTGAGTGAGGCTCTGTCTCAAAAAAAAAAAAAAAAAAAAAAAAAAGAAGAGGGCCTTTCTGAGAGTGGCCTGCCCATCTCAACCCAAGGTCCTTCAGGAGGCCTGTGTTTGTTTTCTTCCCTGATTGCTCCCAGGTAAACAAACCTTGTTTCTATCTCCCAGAAAGGCAGAGCTCCAGCACTGTGGCGGCCTGTTGTTACAGTTACTGACACACGACTTATCACAGTGATTGTCAGAGCAAAGGAAGAAAATGAAATTTAGCAGAGACCAGTGGTGGGGGTTAGGGGAGAGAGGAGAAAGGGAGGAGAAGGCTACTGAAGAGACTTGGGAGTGGAGCTGATGGCTCTGTGGGTTTGTGCATACACTGCGATATCCAAGTATTGATAAAGAAGGTCTTATATTGGCAGTGTGTATGATAGAGTCCTGATAAAAAACACCCTGCCTGCTCCAAATAGCTTCACCCAGGTTCCATACTCCTGAACCATCATTAGTGGTTCATTTTTATGAATTAAGTAAGTATTGCCTTTCCCCAAGGAAGGTCATGCCTTTGATTGCACTTTAGTATAAGTTTACCTAGTGCCTTACCTCCTGACTAAAAAAGCCTCAGTGTTTGCCAGAGCACTGGGGAAAGATGGTGGAAATGGGGGCCATCAAATAAGGACTTGGCCTGCTTTCAAAACTCAGATAGGGCTAGCATTACTAGCCTTTTTTTGGGAAACTGCCTGTGTTCTCTCTTTCTCAAAACAGTTACGAAGCTTAATGGGATTGAATATAAAAGTCCAGAAGGTCTTGTTCAATCAGGAAGCCATGTACTTTTCTGGGAGATACACTTAACTCCTCATGTTCCTCAGCAGATATTTATATATTGCCCATTATGTACTAGGTACTGGGTTAGGTACTGATGGCGGAAGCACAGATGCCATGAAGTATTAGATTTATGCCTCATGTTAAAGAAACAATCCAGTTATAGAGATCATACATTTACACAAGTAAAGCTAACCAACAGTACAAAATGGTATGTGATTAGTGTTAAGTGAAGGGAGGAGCCAATGGGCTGCACGTTCTCAGAGGTGGGCAAGGTGATTTTGGAATGCGGTGGCTGGATAAGCCATCGTGAAGATTAGCACGTCAAATCACCCAAGCACTTGGAAGGGTTCTGGGAAAATGAGGCACAGAACAAATCAGTTTTGATGAGGATGGTGAGATGGACTAAATAGGAAAAATGTTCACACCTCTCTGCTTTGCTATTCATCCAAATCCTTCAGCCTATCCTTTCCAGAATGCTCGTATCCTCCATTGATTTAGTCTGTCTTAGAACTCCTGTGCTGGGAGCCCTAGGACTGAATTCAGACTGCCAGGGCAACATTATTGCCTAGTACTTGAGAGGGTGGGTTCAGGAACTAAGGTGCCTGGGTTTGAATCCTGGCTTTGACATTTACTAACTGTGATCTTGGACAATTGACCTAACCATCCTGTGACTCAACTTCTCTTATTAGTACAATGGAGATGGTAATAATCATGTCTACCTAACAGAGTTGCTAGAAGTATTAAATGAAGTAAGTCATGTAAGATGCTTAGCACAATGCTGGTTTTTATATTACTTATTCATTAAATAAACATTTATTGAGTGCTTGTGATGGTCTAGGTACTTTTCTAGTGATGTTATAGAGCAGTGAACAAGGGATACAAGGTCTTGGCACTGGTGTTAAATGCTGATGGGGAAGGGGGGATTCAGGCCCTTTGTTCAAGGAACTTTTAATATAGTGTCTTGCTTTCTGCTCTGTCAATTACAATTCTTAGTCTGTAAGTTATCACTTAGTTTATTTTCATTCCTTTTTGTTTAATTAGGCAAGTATTAAAGCTATGAATTTCCTTTAAACTCAGCTTTGGCCATATCCCAAAAGATTTAATGTTGAGTGTTTTCATTACCAATATTTTCTAAGAACTTTGCAATTTTGGTGCCATTTCTACTTTTTGTACTCAAGTATTCCATTTTTTATGATTCAGTATTTTTTATCCCTACTATGTGCCCAATGCTATGCTCCTAAAGAAGACAGTGAAGAGACCTGTCTGACTTGAGGGATGTGTAGAAGAGACTAGGAGAAGACAGGACTGGAAAATACCATTGTATGAAGGTTATTGAGTGCTAGGCTTCATGGGTTGGTTTCTTTTCTAATGAGGAGACATTGTAGTTACTGAAAAGTGTTGAGATATAGGAAATCATTCCCCAAAATATGGCACTTCAGCATGCTGAGTGCTTTGAAAATTAAAAGGCCTCGGAAATAAGCCTCATAACCAAGCTCTCTCTCTCTCTGACCTTCTTCCACCTCTCTGTCTCTCTGATCCTGTTTCTGAAGTGCCTGGATGGACTTTCTGGAATTTCCTTATCTAAGAAAGCTTCTTTCTAAAAGAAAAGCAATTGTTTTTAAGACCTCATCCCTAGAAATCTCTTCACATAACCAGGAAAGATTAGCCGCCAGAAAAGAGAAGTGACTAGGAGTCATCACCATGCCCAGACAGACTTTTCATCTATTCTTCTGAGGGAATTTGGGAGAGATTACCTGGGGAACTTTGTCTGCATAATAAGGCAACCTTTGTTCCTGTGAGGTTCTGCCCCTAAACTTCCCTTAACTTGTTGGTATCATCCAGCTTCCAAAGAGGCTCATTTACAAAATGATGTCTGTCTCCTGGGTCCAGACATCGTTCCCCTATGAAGAGAGTATTTAAGCCTCAGCCATCTGGCCTTGCTTTGAGTCTCATACTTTGTGCATGGCTCCCATGTCCATATGCATGTTAACAAATTTCGTATGCCTTTTGGTCCTATTAATCTGCCTATTGTAAGTTAATTTTTCAGCAAACCTTGAGAGGAAAGAAGGGAAGCTAAAAAAGGATGGACAGGAATGATAGAATCGTTACACTATTTTATTGAGAATAAACCAGCATCATTGTTCAGGATTGCTTGAGAGAGGGGAAGAAGCTAGAGGCAGGGAGACCAGTCAGAAGAGTTTTATGTTAATCTAGGGCAGTTATTCTCAAACCTGAATGTGCATCCAAATCCCCTGGAGGGCTTATTAAGGCACAGGTTGCTGGGCCCCACCCCAGAGTTTCTGATTTAGCAGGTCTGTAGCAGAGGCTTGAGAATTTGCATTTCTAACAAGTTCCAAGGTAATGTTGATGCTGCTAGTCTGGGGACTACACTTTAGGAACTGCTCATGTAGGAGACAGATGATGAGAATCAGATCAGAGCAGTAAAAGCTGGGCTGAAGAGGAGAGAAAGTATGTAAGACAAATTGGGGGCTGGGAGTGGTGGCTCATGCCTGTAATCCCAGTGCTTTGGGAGTCTGAAGTGGGAGGATCGCTTGGGGTCAGGAGTTTGAGACCAGCCTGAGCAACATAGCAAGACCCTGTCTGCAAAAAATGATTTTTTAAAAATTAGTTGGGTGTCGTGGGACATGCCTGTAATCCCAGCTACTTGGAAGGCTGAAGTGGGAGGATTGCTTGAGCCCAGGAGTTGGAGGTTACAGTGAGCTATGATTGTGCCACTGTACTCCAGCCTGGGCAACAGAGCAAGACCCTGTCAAAAAAAAAGAAAGAAAAGAAAGAAAAGAAAGGGAAGGAAGGAAGAAAGAAAGAAAAGGAAAGAAAGAAAGAAAGAAATTGGAAATATTGGAAAGGAAGAAACCACAGGGCTTGGGAATTGGACATGGAGGCAAGAGAGAGGGAGAAATCAAAGATGACTACATAATATCAAGTCTAGGTGCCTTGGAGGATACAAGAACCACAGAAGCAAAAACCCAAACATCTAGGGATGGAACACAGTTACTTGACAGGTAGTGGGGAAATATGTGAGGCCCTATATCCATCTGCATCTGCACCATGGCACTCAAGTTTAAAGGTCTTCTGTCTTGTCTTCAGGAAAGAGATTGGTGAGAAGGAGAAACCCCAGAACTGTGTTTGATCTCTCCTTGAGTGGAAGAAGAAAACAGGGGTAGAAGGGTCTTGAATATTCTGGAAAGAGCATATCTTTGGGTTGTTAAATATTGAATGTATATAGGCAAATACTACTAAGGAAAAGGCAAATGAGTAAAACTCAGCATGGGCCATGCAGGGTAGCACTCGGATACCACCTGAGATCACTGATACAGTTTCCAAGATAGAGCTTCTTAATTCCAGACTACCTAACCTTCCCTAGTTTCAAGACTTTCCAGCCTGTCGGGATTTCTCTTACCTGCTTCTCTCCACTGGGCCGCCTGTAGCTGAGCAGAAGCTCCACAGCACCCACCACTTCCTTGCGAATGGCATAGAGCAATGCATCGCCCACATACACGCTGTGGTTTAGCAGTAGTTCCATGATCTCCAAGTTCTCGTTCTCAATGGCAATAAGCAGGGCACTCCGGCCTAGAGGGTCCATGCAGTTGATGTTGACATTGTAGTAGATCTCGGCCTCCTGTAGGGCCTGCTTCACAGTGGCGTAGTCCCCCTTCTCCACAGCATTGAGGAAGGCCTTCTCCTCTGCAGAGAGCTCTGTCTCGGCCCGCACAATCTGCAGGGGAATGCGGTCTCTATACGGTGAGTAGTTGACCTTTTTGTAGTATAGTTGGGCCATGGTTCATAGCAATTTAGAAAGCTGAGTGAGGAGAGAGAGGAAGAACAAAGATATTCTTAGATAACTGAAGATCTCAAGTGGCTAGTTATGGAGGCAACTTTGCTAAGGCATTGGAAAATCCTAAACTGTTTTCATGATAATCTTTTGCCTCTTGCAAAGAGGTATAACAGAAAAAGCCCAGGATTTGGGTCAGAAAGACCTGGGTTCAAACCCTGATTTTACCACTTTCTAGCTCTGTGACCTTGGATAAGTTATTCAAGCCTTCTGTGCTTTGTTTATTATTACTAAGGTTATCAATATTAATAATATTACCATCAGTTGTCATTTACTGACTGCTTACTGTGTGCCACGTCCTGTGCTAGAGAATAATTACTACCTCGTAAAGCTATTGTGACAGTTAAATGAGACATACATGATCAAAGCAACTGGCAGAGGGTAAACCTCTTAATATACGGCACAACCAAGTTTCTTCCTTCCTTTCCTTCTGCTGCCTGGCAATACATATGGTAATGCTTCTGATTGGTAATGCAAAGTTGGAGCTCATTTTTGTCCAGCTTTCTTTGGGCTCTGGGTCTGTGGGCCTGTGCTAATTTTCAAGATTACATTTGCCACTGTCCCAGATGCACGTCCTGTATTGAAATCCTATTTTAGTGCTAACTGAAACCCTGCTTCTTGCTGCTGTTCACTGGGGAAGGGGTATTTACTCCGATAGACCAAAGCCATCTGCAAAAGATAAACATGCACCCCCTCTGCCCACTCATGATTGTTTCCTCTGCCATTCCAAGCCAAGAAGCTAACATATCTGAGAATCTGTTTAATTCTGAGAAGTGAAGTCGGTTTTATTTGTACCATATCTAAAGCCAGATTACATTTAATAGAATTGATTTTAAAGTAAAAACCTATTTATTGAGCTCCTACAATGTGTTTAAACTTTCTCTGGGAGACCAAGAAAAAAAGACAGTCTTTGCTTTCAGTTGCAAGTACAAAGCTCTTGCTTCATAGTTTACAGATCAAAGTCATGTATGTTCCTCATTGATTCTTTGTATTAGCCTTGTGATATAGGAATGCTGATCATCCCCAGGGGAGAAAAATGAGGCTGAGATCCATTAGGTGATTGGCTCCCCTCTCTCTCCCATCCCTGAGGACTCTGGGACTCTCTGGAGGCTGACTTAGGGGATGGACCCTTTTTAATGTCTTTCATCACTGAACTGTTTTGCCAGCAAAAGAGCTCCTTGTCTCATCTTCTGGATGTAGAAGATGAAGACATGAAGTTTCCACAAACATTTACCTCACTCTTCCAGGTAATGACATCCCTGCTTTGGCAGAGGGAGAAGCATATATTATATCAAGTGGCATTTGCAATTCATGTGCTCGTGATCTTCTGGGAAGTTAGTATTTGAAGATGAGTGTTGCCCTGAACAGGCCCAAATAACAAATTTCCTCTCTGCATCCAAATTTCAGGAGAGCAGGGTGCTGCTTGGCTGTCTCCAAAAGCACTGATATTTCCTTTCACTACTTTCTTTTTTTTTGTTAAGACAGAGTCTCTATAAAAATAACATCTATTGGATGTCGGGCAGGGGGGGAGGAGGGGACGGATATATGCATACACAAAGAGTGCAATGCGCACCATCCGAGAGATGGACACGCTTGAAACTGGGACTTGGGGGGAAGGGGGGGCAAGGGCAACATACGTAACCTAAACATCTGTACCCCTATAATAACAAACAATAAAAAAAAAAAGACAAAAAAAAAAGACAGAGTCTCACTCTGTTTCCTGGGCTAGAGTGCTGTGGTGTGAGCCTAGCTCACAGCAATTTCAAACTCCTGACCTCAAGCGATCCTCCCACTTTGACCTCCCAGAGTACTAGGATTACAAGCATGAGCCACCATGCCTGGCTTCCTTTCACTACTTTCAAGTAACTCAGCAGTGGCTAAAGGAAAGCAACATTTAGAGTAAGCATTTATCACTAAATAGCAAATGACTTTAATAATACTAATTGTAGACTGCCTCCCCGCCTTTATCTTGTAAACAAAAGGGGATAGGGGAGAGAAGAGATAGTGTGATCTCCTGAAGAGAGAATCAACAACCCAATTCAGCTTATATTTATTTAGTTAATCAATATGAACACACTGAGAGCCTCCAGTGTGCCTAGCACTCTGCTAGTAACTGGGGGGGTATATGAAAGAACAGCTCCCTGCTCAGTAAAGGCTGGAGGTCTCAGAGGAGGTTTCATGGAGGTGGTGGTAGCTCTTAAGCTAATCCTTAGAGGATGAATTAAATATGAAAATGTGAGGGCAGTGTAGACACTGGAGAGTGCAAGAGCAAAAGTGGTGAAATTGATTATGGCCTAGTTGGGAGATGGGTTAGAGGTGAGCAAGAGGCCTAATTTTTTCAGGCTATAATAAAACATAGGGATTAGAGGTGAGCTAACATTCCAAGGCAATAGCTCATAACCTCAGTTTCCCCATCTGAAAAATGGGTGTTGAACACGTGCTGCCCATTTGCCACTTAACAGGCTACCATGGAAGAAAAGTCTGGATGTCTTTTCAGATGGTGTCATTGGTGGTGCTGGGCTAAGCATTATTGCTACAGGAAGATCTGCAGCCACTTTAGGAAGGCACAGCTGTGGAGAAAACAGAAGAAAAGTCTATCTCAAGGAAAGGTGAGAACGAAGGGAACTAGCTCCATCAGTACTCTGTTATGTGCCAGGCATTTTGCCAGGAGCTGAGGCAATACGGATATAAAAATAATTATTATAATTCTGAATACTTAATATGTCCCAGGCACCATGCCGGATTCTGAGGTGGCACTATTACTACTACTACCTCTAATAGTAATAACAATGAAGGCAACAGGCAGTACCATTTATTGAATTCTCACCGTGTGCCAGATGCGTTGGTTAAAGTAGAGCAGAGAGATGACTGTAAAATCATGATAATTTGAGACTCGAAGTAAGTATAATTGGATGATATGTAGCCAATCCAAAGTCTAGTTTTACTTTTCATCTCTTGCATTTAAAATTAATCTGGTCTATTTCATTTCCAGTGGACTGTGTTATGAGAGACATCACAGTATTCCTCTGTAGGAAAAAAAAAATATTTCCAGAGGTTTCCTTGAGATTGTACTATTAGAGAGTCACTCTTTTGCTTTAAGGCACTATATCTCCAAAACTACCCGTGGAAGGAAAAACAAATCATGTGGCTAGCCTAGTGATATCTTAACATAGATTCTTTGGTTAGGAAAGTTACTGTGATCTTGGAAGTAAAGAGATGTCTGGTTAGGAGATAAGGGATACGTGCTGGAGGGTAAAGGAGAGGTCTGGTGTAACAGCCTTGGAAATCTCTGTTAAGTAACCATGCCCGCCTCTATGCTACACATTAAGAATGATGCAAAAACGGGTTCCCTGCATTGCCTATCGACATGCAGGCTCATGCAGATGTCTAATGACTTGCCTAGTTCCCTGCCCTCTTCTGATCCCCACAGCTGGAGCCACTTGACCCTCACTTATAGCTTTAATCTCAGCCTCACGCCAGGCCCTGAGACCAATCCTTTCTCCATATGATTGCTGTTAGACCTACCTTGCTATTATTCCGAAAATAAGTATATAATGATGGAGTTTCTGGCATCTCTTGAGGATGTGTTATTGGGAAGATTTCTTCCCATCACACTTTACCTTTATACTTGGCAGATGCACTCATCTGCTATTAACTTAAGCCAAGCCTTGAGATACAAAACCAGCCAGTATTTCCTGCCATTCCGCCAGTGAACCCTACTCCCAATGTAGTCCCTCCAAGCATGAAAGATTAAGGATGGTCTAACAGGCTGCCTCAGAGGGCTTATCATGTTCTCTCTTTTCTCTGCTGCTGGCCAGAGGAGTTTGTCTAATAGGATCTGTGACATTTGTGGGCTTAAATGATGCGATTTAAAGAGCTGAATCGATGGGCTTGGCAGAAGGCCAGAGCACAAAGTGGCTTTGGCAAATCCCAGCCCAGATTGCTGCCTAGCACAGGACTTCATCTGTGAGCAGGAAAGGTTTCTACCTCGCTACAAAAATAGTGCCTTCAGAGGGACCTAGTATCTGTACATGGCTTGCACTCTGTGCCATGAAGATTGTAGCTTAAATGGCGAAACACTTGTGACCTCTCACCATTATCCAAACTTCTCTGTCCAATTTTCCAACTCTTCAGGGTCCTTTTAAGACAAGTAAATTTAATATGATAAATTTGTATAATCTAAGTGTGAATGATAGATAACACATTCTGACCACAGAGGAGGTCTACAGAATAAAAATTTTACACTGTAACAGAAGCTGGTGATAATGGCTCAGTGGCTTAATGCCATATTTCTTCTAGAAAAAAAATTACATTTGAACAGGGACGTTGAATGCCCAGTCCAAAGAGTGACTATAGTGGAAATTTTATGTACAAAAGCACAGGAGTGAGTTGGTCAGAGGAAGGTTGTAGGGTGTTGATTTTGAGAGTATTTTGGCTCTTTTCAGATTACCGCTTTGAGAACTTGCTAATTTTAATGTAGTAACATTAGCCTTTCCCTGAAAGGTCCAGATCTTGAACTTCCTGTAGGGAACTCCAAAGGTCATCTAGAATAACCCCCAGCCCAATAAAAAAGTCCCCTTGACAATATCCTTGTTAAGTGATTTTTCAGTTAATGAGCACCTCCCCTAATGGGAAACTTATCTCTTCCTCACCTGAATGGTGAACACTGACTTTCACCAAATGTTTCTCTATGTTCAGCTGAAAATGCCTGCCTACAACTTTTATTCCCTGGCCCAAGTTCTGCTCTCTAGAGCAGCATCAGGCAAAGCTCTTCTTTTTTCCACATGGCAACCTTCAAATGTGTGATGTCAGCAATCATGTTTCCCTCTGCCCAAGTATTCGCTTTTCTAGAATTAACATTCTCATTTTCTTCAATTGTTCTTCTTAACAGATAGTTTCCAGATTTTTGGAGCATCGTAGTGGTCTGTTTCTAGTTACACTATACTTTGTTTCTCTTAAAGTATGATGCTTAAAAGTGAACACAGTGCTCTAGAAATGGTCAGGCCAACACTTATTACACTGTGGCTGTTTTTTTTTTTTATTCATTCATTCATTTAACAATTCTTTGTCGAGGTCATGATGCTGTAACATCTTGTTTCTGGAGGCACTTTAAACAGTCCTGTATAGTGATGTTTTTGTAGTATTTTGTTTTTCATGTGTACAACTCTTATCAATCCAACAATTTCAGTAATTTATAAATAATAAACTAATACTTAGAACTTATTGTGTGCCACATACTCTGTATGCTAAGCATTTGATATATATATTATTTAATCCTCACTTTTAGATAGTCACCATTATTACTTCCCACCTTACAGATAAGGTACCTGAAGCACAGAAGAGGTTAAGTAAATTTTTAAGGCCACACAGCTAGTAAGTGGTGAAAATGGGATTGGAGCCAAGCTTCTGACTCCAGAGTCTACCTTCTTAACTACTCAATGAAGGTAGATTCTTTTGTATGCTCCATAAATCCTACAATAGTGCCAGCAATAGTAGATATTTAGTGTTTCAATTCAATAAGTACTTTCTATGCACCTACTATTTGTTAGGCCCAGAGCACTTGGTAGTAGGGAACACAAATATCCATATATCAATGACATCGCTCTTGCCTTCAAGCAAGAGGAAGGGGGACAAAAATGTAAATAAATTAAATATAATATAATGTGATAGAAATTCTAATCTATAGTAGGGACACAAAGAAGCGTTCGACTCTAACTGGGTAAGTAAGTGAAGGATTCACAGAGGAAGTAATATTTGAGCTGTGTCTTGAAGGGTTGGTGGGAGTTTTCTAGATAGCAATGTAGGGATGGTCATTCTAGATGATAAACACAGCATGTGCTCAGGTGTGGGCATAGAAAACACAATGGTATTTAAGAGAACATTGGCCTTTTTTCTATTCTTCAAACCTCTCAAGCATGTGATCAGTTTGGGGCCTTTGAACATGAGGTTGCTGCCTCTTATCCTCTTCCATAGATCTTCATAGTTTTGTTCTTAACATGTAGGTTTCAGATCAAATGTCCTCTCCTCAGTGAAGCCTTCCAAGACCACTCTTTCAAGCCCTACACATCACTCTTCCTCTCATTACCCTAGCTTGGTTTTCTTCAAAATTTTCTTCAAAATAAATTCTTTAAGAACTTATCATTATTTGACTTGACCATATTTTTTTACCTGTTTACTATTTTAACATTTGGTTCTCCCAACCCATATGTAAACTCCATAATAGCAAGAACCTTATGTCATATTTACTACTCTATTCCCAGAACCTGGCGTATAGTAAGCTTTCAATAAATATGTATTGAATTATTGCATGAAAGAATAATGGGGATAGAGATGGGGGAATTCTCTGTTGGCAGAGCCCTGCTTTTGTTGGTATGATTAACCGTCTCCCCATGTAGTCATGTGCTAAGGGAAGAAGCCCCTCGTTTGCCTCAAGGAAAGAGTCTTGATTAGTGTAAGGCTAAGTCAATATTGGTAATTTCACTTCTTTGGCCAGTGATTGACCTAGATTTGGGCCTTTGTTGCAATTCTGGCCAATGAGATGTGCTGGAGGGCTTCTGAGAAAGGTTTCTTTGTTATTAAAAAGAGATATAAAAGAAGAAACGTTCCCCTTTTTGCCTCTGAATGTTGTCATTTCCATGTGACACCAAAGACTTTGGTGGCCATCTTGAAACTATGAGGAGAGCCAACCTAAGATATGCAGCCTATATGCTGCTAAATTGGGTCCTTTATGATGCCTTTGAGCCATTGAATTAACCAATCTGGGAGCTGCTCAACCTCTAGATTTCTAGTTCTATGAGATGATAAGTCCCCTTTTTGTTAATACACTTTTAGTCATGTTTTCCTGTTACAAGAAACTGAAGACATTTTAAATGATAGCATTTTCTAAAATATAAATTATTGAAATTAAACCATAGATAGAAAACCTGAAGAAATTAATAATCATAAAGGAAATTAAAATAGTTTGAAATATCTACCAAATAAAAGTCATTCAGCTTAGGTGGTTTCACAGTTGTATATGGAACTTAAAAAACACACCTAGTTTTCTTTTTCTTTTTTTTTCTTTCTTTTTTTTTAATTTCAGCATATTATGGGGGTACAGATGTTTAGGTTACATATGTTGCCCTTATTCCCCCTCCCCCCTGAGTCCGAGTTTCAAGCATGTCCATTTCTCGGACGGTGCACATTGCACTCTTTGTGTATGCCTATACCCGTCCACTCCTCCCCCCCCCTTCCCCCTGCCTGACATCCAATAGATGTTATTCTTATATGTACACTTATGTGTTAATGAGTTAATACCAATTTGATGGTGAGTACATGTGGTGCTTGTTTTTCCATTCTTGGGATACTTCACTTAGTCACACCTAGTTTTCTTGATATTAAAAAATATATATATATTTTTTTGAGACAGAGTCTCACTCTGTTGCCTGGGCTAGAGTGCCGTGGTGTCAGCCTAGCTCACAGCAACCTCAAACTCCTGGGCTCAAGCGACCCTCCTGCCTCAGCCTCCCAAGTAGCTGGGACTACAGGCATGCACTACCATGCCTGGCTAATAAAAATATTTTAGATCTTAGAAAAAGTTTAAACATTCCCCAATTAATTCTACAGAGTTAGGATAATCTTAACGCAAAACCTGATAAAGATCCCTCAAAATAAAAACTATAGATCTATTTCAGACCAGGTGTGGTGGCTCACGCCTATAATCCTAGCACTCTGGGAGGCCGAGGTGGGAGGATCACTTGAGGTCAGTAGTTCGAGACCAGCCTGAGCAAGAGTGAGACCCTATCTATACTAAAAATAGAAAAAATTAGCTGGGCGTGGTGGCACATGCCTGTAGTCCCAGCTACTTGGGAGGCTGAGGCAGGAGGATCGCTTGAGCCCAGGAGTTTGAGGCTGCTGTGAGCTATGACGATTCCACTGTACTGTACCTGGGGCAACAGAGTGAGACTCTGCTAAAAAAAAAAAACAAAAAACTATTTCA
>RJWJ010003874.1:0-81604 GCA_004363605.1 Indri indri | reverse complement strand
TATGCACACAAGGATCCTAGAGATTGTCAGTAAATGTTTCCTGGTCCCATCAGTCCAACCAACCTCATCTTAGAAGAGGGCCTGAGAACTGTCTCCTCTTTCTGGACTCTTCTAATTCTCTTCCCTTTACCCCCATCAGCCTATTTCTAACACTCTTCCCTCCTTCCAGGTTGCTGACTTCATCTTGGAGGGAGGGGTTCTATCAGTTTTTTGGAGGTCCTGTGTGTCACGTAAGGAGAACTTGTGTCTTTCAGTTTTCAGGGTGCAGCATCTGTAAGACAAACTTTTCCCCTACTAATGTGGAACTCTCATAGTCTAACTTTGATGCACCAACACAGTCTAACTTTGATGCACTGACATTCAAAACCTCTTTCTCTTTCCTGGGTCCTTTCAAAAACAGCCCCCTTTCCAGAAGAGGATGAGAAAAACTAGGAAAGAATGGGAGTGAGGGGAAGATACTTCATCCTGCCATACATGTATTCCCAATTCCATAATTAACAGAAAGGATAAAAATTGCACCCTTGATTTATCCTGAGTTGGGCTGAGAAAGCATATTGTCAACAAACCTAATGCTGGACTTATTAATTTTATTTCTCTCACTCCTACCTTATTTTTGACTTAATAATGCCTTATACCAAGTAATGGTTAGAAACACACTGGAATATTTTTTATTGGCACAATGGCTAGAATATTGCATCAAACAAATATGAAATACCTGTTTATGTCTCCTGCTAACATTCCTTTTTTTATTTTTTTAAATTTTACTTTTAATTGATATGTAACAATTGTACATACTTATGGGGTACAGAATGATATTTTGATACATGTATATAATGTGTAATGATCAAATCAGGATGATTAGCATATTCATCACCTCAAATGATTAACATTTTTTTCTGTTGGGAACATTGAAATCCTCTCTTCTAGCTATTTGAAAATATAATTAATTATTGTTAATTATAATCACCCTATTGTACACTAGAACTTATTCCTCCTGATTATAATTTTGTATCAATTAACCAGTCTCTCCCTATACCCTCCTCTCTTCTACTTTCCAAGCCTCCAGTAACCATAATTTTACTTTCTACTTCTATGTGCTCAATTTTTTAAGCTCCCATATATGAAAACATATGGTATTTATCTTTCTGTGCCTGAATTATTTCACTTAACATAATGTCCTTCAGCTTCATCCATGTTGCTGCAAATGACAGGATTTGCAATATTTTCTTTATCCATTTATCTGTTGATGGATACTTAGGTTGATTCTGTTATCTTGGCTATTGTGAATAGTGCTGCAATAAACACAGGGGTGCGGATGTCTCTTTGATATATTGATTTCCTTTCCTTTGGAGAAATACCCAGTAGCAGAATTATGGGATCATATGATAGTTCTATTTGTAGTTTTTTGAGGAAACTCCATACTGTTTTCCATCATGGTTGCACGAATTTACGTTCCTACCAACAGTGTATGAGAATTTGCTTTTTTCCACATTCTTGCCACTGTTTGTTATTTTTTGTGTTTTTATTAATAGCCATTCCAACTGGAGTGAGATGCTATATTATTGTGGTTTTGATTTGCATTTCCCTGATGATTACTGATGTTGAGCATTTTTTTATATGTTGGCCATTTACATATCTTCTTTTGAGAAATGTCTATTCAGATCATTATTGGATTATTTGTTTTTTGCTGTTGGATTGTTTGAGTTCCATATATATTCCAGGTATTAATCCCCTATTGAATGAATAGTTTGCAAATATTTTCTCCCATTCTGCAGGCTGTCCCTTCACTCAGTTGATTGTTTCCTTTGCTGTGCAGAAGCTTTTTAGTTTGATATAATCCCATTTATCTATTTTTGCTTTCGTTGCCTGTGGGTTGAAGTCTTATTAATAAAATATTTGCACAGATCATTGTCCTCAATGTTTCTCCTATGTTTTCTTATAGTAGCTTTATAGTTTAGGTCTTACGTTTAAGTTGTTAATCTATTTTGAGTTGATTTTTGTATATGGTAGAGATAGAGATCTAGTTTTATTCTTCTGTATAGTTTCCCCAGAACCATTTATTGAAGAGGATGTCCTTTCCCCAATGTATGTTCTTGGTGCCTTTGCCAAAAATCAGTTGTCTGTAAATAAATGGATTTATTTCTGGGTTCTCTATTGTATTCCATTGGTCTATGTATCTGCTTTTATACCAGTTACATGTTGTCTTCATTGTTATAGGTTTGTAGTATATTTTGATATCCAGTAGTGTGATGCCTCAAGCTTTGTTCTTTTTGCTCAGGATTGCTATGGCTATTCAATGTCTTTTGTTGTTCCACATAAAATTTAAGATTGACTCTTTTTTTATTTCTGTGAAGAATGCCATTGCTATTTTCATAGGGATTGCGTTGAATCTGTAGATTGCTTTGTGTAGCACAGTCATTTTGACAATATTAATTCTTCCAATCCATGAACATGGGATATCTTTCCATTTTTTTGTGTCCTCTTCAGTTTCTTTCATCACTGTCTTGTAGTTTTCCTTGTAGAGATTTTTCACCTCCTGGGTTAAATTTATTCCTATAATAAATAATAATAAAGTAAAATAATAATTTTATTATTTTTTTAACTATTGTAAATGGGATTGCTTTATTGATTTCTTTTCAGCTAGTTTGTTATTGGTGTATAGAAATACTACTGATTTTTTAATGTTGATTTTGTATCCTGCAACTTCACTGTAATTGTTTATCAGTTCTAAGAGTTTTTGGTAAAGCCTTTAGGTTTTTTATATATAAGATCATGTTGTCTGCAAACAGGGACAATTTGACTTCCTTTTTTCCAATTTGAATGCCCCTAATTTTTTTCTCTTGACTAATTGCTTTAGCTAAGACTTTCAGTACTATGTTGAATAAGAGTGGTGAAAGTGGACATTCTGTCTTGTTCTAGTTCTTAGAAGAAAAGCTTTCAACTTTTCCCCATTCAGTATGATATTGACTGTGAGCTTGTCATCTATGGCCTTTATTGTTTTGAGGTTTGCTCTTTCTATGCCTAATTTGTTGAGAGTTTTTATGAAAGGATGTTGAATTTTATCAAATGCTATTTCTACATTTATTGAGATGATCACATAGTTTTTGTCCTTCATTCTGTTGGCATGATGTATCACATTTATTGATATGCATTTATTGAACCATGCTTGCATCCCTGCGATAAATCTCACTTTATCGTGATGTATAATCTTTTCGATGTGCTGTCGGATTCAGTTTGCTAGTATTTTGTTGAGGATTTTTGTGTTTGTGTTAGTCAGGGATGTTGGAATATTGGCTTGTAGTTTTCTTTTTTTGTTGTTGTTGTGTCCTTGTCTGGCTTAGGTATTAAGGTAATGCTGGCCTTATAGAATTAGTTTGGAAGGATCACCTCCTCTTCAGTTTTTTGAAATAGTTTGAGAAGAATTGGTATTAGTTCTTTAAAAGTTTGGTAGGATATAGCAGTGAAATCTTTTCTTTATTGGGTGCTAACATTTCTTATACTAGGGAAAACTTAGTTAATTTCAACTACTTATTTTTACTAGGTGACCTGCATATTCAAATTGAATCATTTTTAATTAAAATATTTATTGTGAGTAAATGGAACCATAAAATCAAGAAGGTGGTTTTAGTCAAAGGATAGCTGAAAATAATCAAATTAGTGAGGCAGCAGACTCCAAGGATTCTGCCACATTCATTTATTTTAATCCCTCAAAATTTTAAATGGAAATTTCAAAGAATCACAGTATAAGAGATGGACAAATACTACCAGGTCTCAATATTTGTTTTTTTGCCAAGATGCTCCCTCTGCAGTGCTTGCATTGATGCTTTTCCTGTTCTGCACATACATTTAGCGGATAGCTCCTGTGAGGCTTTCTTGCTGAGGTCTTTTTGTGTAGGGGTGGAAAGCACCCACCTCTGCAGCATTCCCTTGGGTCAAAGTGAGCCCCCGTGTCAGGCTATGGCCAGGAATAAACTACCCTGTGATAAACAAGGATGATGCAATTACTCTAGTCACTTCTTGGTGCTGTCAAGCCTGGGGCAAATCTCATCAGCGCAGGCTTCCTGGAAGGCTTTTAGTGTTTCCGACTTCTGGCTGGAAACCTGGAAGATACTAACAGTGAAAAATAACAGGGTGAGGGTCTTTTAAAATGTGCTGGTGGTGTTCAGGGAAAATGATTTTGTTTGGAGGTTGATTTTAGTTATAAATTAACCATTAATCTCGCTTTATGACTTTTAGGAAAGAAGGAATTTTTTTTGATCATATTTTTATGCCATGTGTGCTCATGCCGTAGTATTAATTACCAGGTGAAAACTTTTTTCAAGGACATCCTTTCTTTCCTACTTTCCAAACAGTGTAGTATTAATTCTTAAACTCCAGGAATAAATGTGCGCAAAAGCAGAAAACCGGACTCAGATGAGAAGTTGATCTTTGAAGATCAACTAGAGTACAGAGTTTAAAATGCTTATGTAATTATTATTAGTTGCGTTTCAGGAGAATCAAATGCCAACCAGTGAAGGTCAAGAAGGCCATGGTGATATACACATAAGCTCAAAAAGTGGGTGGCTGTGATGATGGTGTGGCATGGAGCTTTTATGTAGAGAGATACTGATCAGCCAGCTTTTCATGACTGATGTCTGAAATATCATCAACCTGCATCTCTGAGCATACTTTGACTTTGACCGTTAGCAATATTACATGTAGTGTTAGGAAAAGATCTTTCAATTCCAGAAACAAATGATTCCACTGAATATTAAGATTTTTCCAATTAGACAGTAATTCATAAGGAGAAAGGGTCTAGAAATCATACGTTTTATTATAGAAAGGTGAGGAAATCCAACCCTAGATGGATGTAACTGGGAAAGAATGATTGGTTACTTTGTGTAATTCTAAAGTGCCTAACTAGGACTAACAGGTCAAAGTTTTCAGAAGGAAAATTTCTATTAATACACAATATACAGAGATTTCTAATAGTTGAATGTGTTAAACAGAAATAAGTCACCTAGTAGTGTGGTCAGTTGGGTCTCGAAGGCTGCTCACCAGTCAGGGCTGTTGTGTGGAACTGAGGTGGATCATCACTAAGGAGAGGAGTGGAAGGAGTTTCAGATGGGTAGGGGGGTGGCAGGGTGTTGGGCCTATAGCTCTCTTATCGATGGAGCTGGGAAAGAAAATCTAGGAAAAACAAGGTTGGCACTAGCAGGGAACCGGGCCATCTGCTTTAGAGACCATCTGCTAACATATCTGTGAAACCTGGAAGGTAGTAGCTATGTATCTTTCCCAAATCTTGCCTCGTTGCCTAATGGGTATATTTAACTTTTCCAATTCTAAAAATCTGTGAAATCCATAATTTCCCCATGGACTTGCAAAACCACCCAAACCTACCAGGCCCTTTTTCCTAGTTTCCAAGACCACTTTGCAGGTGTCGCCCTGTTGATAAAGTTATGTGGAGCTCTGTCGACCTTGTCTCATTATTGGAACTTTTCTAGTGTCTTTAATGGAGATGGAAGAAGAGGAGACAACAACAGCAGAAAGTAAAACCACGACAGCATGATTTATTACAGTACATATTTCTCAGAAGAGACAAAAACAGCATCAATGAAGAACAATCATAGAAGGTTCCCAGTTGTCTCAGAACCAATTCAACAGTTCATAGAGGGTTGGTGTCACATAAACAGCAGCAGAAAAGCAGTTAAATGATTTTCTACATGCTCTTGGGGGGAGACTGTATCTAATCTGATGCAGTTGCTCCTAAGGAGCACTGCTAATGACATCTACACCAAATATCAGTTCAATAAATCTCTTCCCTTCATTAATCTGAGTGTCGGTGTCTGCATTAATGCTGTTTACACAGCAGAAGGTCTAAGGGAGAGATATTAAGGACCTGTTTTTAGTGACATGTGAGGGTGGCCCCGTGAAAATAAGCAAATATATAGCTGTTCCCTTGACTTTGGCAAATCAAAATTACTTCACTTATTCACTCTTTTCATTCTACAATTATTCTTTGAATGACTACTATGTGCCTGGCCCTGGGCTATGCCCTTATATAACGAGGAACAAAGCCTTCAGGGAGCTTATAGTCAGAAGTCATCACCCACATACATATAATTGGCTGTGATGAGAGATATGAAGGAAACGTGTCTTTTTCTTTAAAAGACTGTAACAAGGGAACAAAATTAGATGGAGATTGACCATTTTTTTTCCCAGAAAAATCAGGGTTTTGGGCTAGAAGAGATTGTAATATCATATGGTTGATCATGACTCTCTTTGGGAGTCTGGATATAAATGAACATCTTGCCTCTATTAACCATCAAATCTGTATATGACTGTCTCAAGGAAATAGAAATTTCGTTACCCCAGCTGTTAAATCATACAGTTCTGGCAAGGTGCTTATAAATTATGATGATGACCATTTGTGTAATTGATAATAGGTGCACTGTAAATGAGATGGAAGCACCATATATCTCTGGGCAGGTGTGTAATATTAAGGCATTCCCTTCTCACTCCCAAGCCCTAGGTGGATTAAAAACCATTGATCACTGTGGCACCCACTGACCATTGGTGGACATCACTTTAGGGAGGAACTAGTTAATATCAAATGCCTGAGGTGATGGATACCCCAAGTATCCTGATTTGATTAATTCACATTGTATGCCTGTATCAAAACATCACATATACCCTATAAAGATAAACCACCGCTATGACCCATAATAATTTAAAATTAAAAATTAAAAAAAGGAAGGAACTAGGACTGTCTCTGGACAGAGTGTTTTTTCTCTGAATGCTGGTACCTGCGAGCCGGCTTACCTGATTCAGGTACTCTAGAGCTTCCAGGACTCCCCCTCAGAGTAGCATCAAAGGTCTCAAATTGGACAAATTGTCAAGGGGTACAGAAGAGAGGGGTATTCTGGCTGAGCACTGACTGCAACGCTAGCCCAGGGGGAGGGGGCAACTGCATGTCCAAGAACAAGTGACACATTGGTGGCGATATCATAGCACCTGGGAAAGCTCACAAAATAGCTTTATATATATACACCTATAGCATTTCTGCCTCGATTTTATTGAGTGAGGGAATAGATATGACGATGTGTCATCAGGTGATCCAGTGTATCCTCATTAACATCCTCCTCCTCATTGACTACATTTGTTGCAATCTCCTATGTCAGGCATTGTTTGAAGTTCTGTCTATCATCTGTCTATCTAAAACCTCATCTAATTCTCACAACAGATCACCAGCATGTAACTCTCCAAAACAGGAAGTTTCTAACTTATCCTCGTTACAAATGGAAAGATATTTTCAAGTTTCCAAAAGGAAAGAGTTTATGTTTTAAAATGCAAAGTGTGCCCCTCCCATGCCTGCCCACCTCGTCTCTCAGGATGTTACTGAGAATTGACTGCCACATTTGGCTTCAAGGGCAGGAGGAAGCTAGTGTAGTTTGGGGAAATCCGTCAGGTTCTTGGATTTCAAAGATGCTCGGTCACATAATATATGATTGTATATCCAGTAGTGTCTCCTAACAGTGTTCTCAGGTTGGCAGTGACTGCAAGCCTTATGAGGACAGGAGTTTCATCCACATTTTCAATGATTTTCCTCCACTCACTAGAAAATACCTGGCGCATAGTAAATGCTCAATAAATATTTCTTGAGTAAAAGAAGGCATTTTTTTGAATAAAGGAAGGCAAAATCTGGATTTTCTAATTGGAACTGCTCCCAAATCTCTGTGTAATCTTGGGCAAGTCATCTAAATTTCTGTTTCTAATTTATTCCCATTTACCTATTTGGTTTGATTAGAAATGAAATAATGGTCAGATGCCTCAGAGAGCTGAGAAGGTAATCAGTGCCCTTAAGATCTAAATATTTTTCACCGATTCACCAAAAGTAAATGAAGCAAGCAAAAGTCATCAAGTGACCTTAATATCTCGGTTTGCATTCATCTATGTTTTATTAATACTACAATGCATGTCAACTGAAAGCTGCACACCCTGAATCTTCCGCTACTTTGCATTCACGTTGGTGGTGATGAAGATTATGGATGTCGTCAAGGCATCTGTGAACACATACTCGGTGTCTTTCTTTCAGCCTAGCAGTAGTGGCTTGGAATTCTCAGTGCCAACAAGATGTCATCCACCCCTAGTATTTTATGAGCCTCTTAAAAGGGTGAGGTATCCAGGAATGATACTCAAGCAGTTTGTCAGGGCACTGTGCAATAACTACCTTGAGGAGCTGCTTCTTGGACTGAAATCAAGTTGCAATGGCTCCACACAGCTGATGGGGGTTTTAATATCAGTCCAGTCCATCACCCACAGAGAACACTATTAATAACCAGGTAAAAGCCTTTGTGTATAAGCCGATTCCATTTACAGTTATATCATGTCAGCGTCCTATCTTGTCTTAGTCGTAATGACGGCTAATATGATCCATACAGGATAATGGATGGGGTGGGAAGGATTACAGAGTTAAAATCAATCAGGGCTTTCTCATACATTTCTATGCTTTTGTGGCTGGTTAAATCGTCAAAGTCTCAAGATTGATTTTTTTGCTATAGTAATCAATCCTTCACAATCTGTTACCTTTTTCTTCCTCTTTCTCCCCTCCCTTTTTTTAAAAAACATGTAGACAAGAGTTAAATTCTTTCTCTGGATAAATACAGAGATGCACTCTTTGCCCCAGAGGGAAGATTTATCACATTTTGAAGGCAGAGCTGAAAAGTTGTGCGTGCTGCTATACTGGATGGGCAAGATATGGCAGTTGATAAGCATAAAGTAGTTTGTTCTTTTCAGAAATAAGTCGTTTGTACTTGGATACTTGGTATTTTATTTTCATCAGCTAAAGCAGAGGCTCAGTTTATATCTCCAAAGGAGATCTGGTTGTAATGTTTATACAATGACACACGTTAGCAAAAAACACCGGCATCCGCCAGCACTGAATGCAGCAACAGACCATGTCTCTTTGGCTTTGAGATATAGATGAAATATGTATATATGTGTGTGTGTGTGTGTGTGTGTGTGTGTGTGTGTGTGTCTGTGTGTATTCAGCAAGGTTCTAAGACACAGTGATAAGACTGCTAATTTGATCTAGAACAGCTCAAAGCCGAAGCCATATATCTGCTATTTCTGAGAAGTTAAGAGTACTTTGGACAAAACCTATACAAATCGAGGTAATTGTCTTAGAGCAACTTGGCAGCCTTAAGTAGGTACATGAGGAGGCAAAAGAGGAGAGTGAGACTCAGAGATAGACAAGAGAAACTGGGAGGAGAGCCGGTGTGTCAGTCAGCACAACTCATCATCTAGAAGTGCCTGTCTGTCCAGCAGTTGGTGTCAGGGAGATCCGACATGGAGTGCCAGCATTCCATAGGAACCTGGAAGGGGCTATTCATTCATTCACTAATCACGGTCTTTCATTAAACAGGCGCTATCCTGGGAGCAGCAGATGCAAATGGACATCTTCAAAAAGCTCATTGTCTTATGGGGGAAAGGGATGTAAACAAATAATTCAAAATCAACCTCCACAGCTGATGAGTGCACACCGGGAGTGTGCCCTGAGCAGGTGGTCCTGCAGGCAGGAAGCCTTAGGGTTCACTGGCAATGCTCTGGGGGCAGGCGAGCAAGAACAATTCCAGTAGCTGTCTCCACGGTACCTCCAGACACAGCGTGCGCCAGTATCTTCCATTTCCCCTCCACACTCACTCATCCTTCTTCGCTCTCTGTGGACCAATCTTTGGTTTTGCCTTCCCTCTGGCCAACAGTGAACGAGTCCTGAGAGGAGACTGGAGGGAGGAGAGAAGGTGGGGTCAGGATGTTTATTCCAAAGCAGTCGCACAGCCTAGGGCTGGCCGTACCCGCTGCCTGAAGGTGGGAGCTGCTCCTCGTACACACTTTCTCCTTTCCCTCTCTGGGAACCGCCCTTCGCTTTACCTGCGGGCCTCAGGGTAACAGCCTTGGGCTACCGCACAATCCCTTCTAATTTCTTCATAGCCAGACCACACGTTTATAAACTGTCTCTTTTTAAACTCAGATTATCTTGGTTTGGCCCATGGTCTGCTTCCTGTCGGGCCCAGCCTGATGCTGATACACACCGTGATCCGTCACTCTCACGTCTCGCCTGCTACCGCCCTGGTCCCCGCTGCAGCGCCCCCTGCAGGTCACCGCAACAGCTCCTCACCCGCTCCCTGATTTACTCCAGCGTTTCTTCAGCCTGTTCACTCACTGCACATTAGCGACAGCAATATTTCTGAAATTGTAAATCAGATCGTGATAATCTCCTGTTTAAAACTCGTGAATGGCTGCCTAGAACTTTTGTAAAATCCGAAGTTCTTACCTCGCTTAGGAAGCCCTTCGTGAAATAACCCCTTCTTTCCACTCAGACCTCATCTGGGACCGCTGTCTCCGTCAGGGCTGTGTCACAACCACCCTGGGCTTCCCTGAGCGCTCAAACACTGCGATGGTTTTCCTGCCTGGATGTCACGTGGCTGCTCCTTCTGACATCCAAATCTTAGAGAGGTTGTCTATGACCGTCAGTCACTTTATACAGCATCAACTTACCCTAATTTTATACTAGCTTCCTGCCTTTCTAAAAGTCTGTCTATTATCTATCTATCTATCTCTCTATCATCATCATCATCATCTATCTATTCTTGATCTACCCATCCTCCCACTAGAATGTAAACTCTACCGGAACAGGGAACTTGTTTCTCTTGTTCTTTCTGCACGGTATCCCCTCCCACATCACATGGTATCTGACACGTGGCAGGGGCTCAGTAAATACTTTTTGAATGAACAAATGCACAAATCGGAGGATCCAGTGCTAGAAGGAACAGAGAATGAACAAAGTTTCCAAGACAGAGATTCAAGCAGTAAAAATAGAAGGATTGGGCTGTGAGAACTGTAGTACTACACTTGGTAGGGGCAAATAGAAACCATTTTTTGAAACTGGATTACGCGATAATGATCAGGTAAGAAGTCATGCTAGGATTGAGGTTCTTTATCTTTCGTGTGTTTGTGTGTGTGTGTGTGTGTGTGTGTGTGTATCTTTTTCTGTGTGACTTCTTTGGAAGTCTGATGAAGCTAATAAACCCTTTCTCAGAAAAATGTTTTTAATGCATAAAATAAAATATCTAGAATTATAAAGGAAATCAATTATAATGACATAGTTATCAAAATAGTCTAAAATTGTGATATAATAACAGGTGTGCTATTAATAGATTAATAATAAAATCTAGCAATGGGTCTACTAACCACCAGAATTTTGAAGTAGTGATGAGTGTAAATGGTATTTTGAGATATCTGCAACAATAACGGTGATGTGAAAACATGTATGACTTCTGTATGACCTAGTGTGCTAATTCTACTCTGGTTTGTTGTCTATGTTCACAATGTAAGGAAATAGTACATTTAGTTAGAATTTAGTAAAAATATTTTTTTCTTACTCAAGTTCACAAACATCCTGAATTCTATCCATTGACCTCTGAGGAATCTGTTTAGAACCTTGACAGGGCTGGGCCTGGAGGTGGAAGTCCAGCAGCTCCTCCAAGGACAGAGGGGGCCAGCAGAGGTGGAGCCACAGAGAGAAATGACTGACTACATACTGCTGCCAAAACCTGGCTTTATGAGAACCCTGAATGACCGCAGTTTGACCAGAGATAGGTAAAGCTCAAAAGGGCTGAGGATCTAAAGATGCTTCCTTGAACCAGATCCAGATCACTGTTTTTTTTAAAGACTGAATTTCTGTGCTGGAAATCATGAAAGAGAATACTTTCTTGTGAGATGTTTGGGGCTTCCTGTTTCCCAATAGTCAAAGAAAGTTTAGGGAGGAAGCTTCACACAATATCTCTGTTTCTCCTGGTTCATTTTTATTCCCATACACATCAACATTGGGGAAATGAAATTCTGGAGTTCTGCAGGACATTCCACACATACTTGTCATAAAAAAGAATCTGTCTTGAAGAGTATTTTAGGGTAGGACATTGAAGGTCTGCCATTTCATATAGAGTACATAAACACTTACAGATGGGGTTCTCTAGGTTCATTCATCACATTTATGCTCTGTAGATTCTCTCTAAAGTAGTTTCTTCTTTAACCACATTGGTTTGGGGTATGTGAAATACATCTGTAATTGATCAGAGTGGGGATGATCCCACTCACTCTAGTTAGGAGAAGAATTCACTTGAATGGCCTCCCTGCTCCATCCACTACAAGGAAACAAGGCCCAGAGCAAGACAAGCTTTCAAAATGCAGACCTGTGGCTTATTACTTGACATACTTAACATACATTACTTGAAACTATTATAAAGTCTGTCACAAATTTGGTCCAAGATAAGATTGTTTTGGTTTGGACAAAAACATAGAAGAACTTAAATCTAGGCACTGAGTAATTCAAGGGGCCATGGAAGCCTGATGTGTAGTGAATCAGAGTTCTTTGGTGTGCAAAGCTTGGAAATCCTTCATGGTTTTCTTCTTATGTGCTGCCTATCAGCTTATCTGATAGTAAGAGGGTTTTCCAGGGTACTAATCCTAATGCTGTGTGACAGATCTTGGCTTTGTGGCAAGTTTTTAAGCAGAGTTGAATGGCTTTGGATTGTTGAAATAATTCACTGCAATGTAGCTTGACACGTGACATCTTATTTTATTAAACAGAGAAATTGGAATGGAAATCATGAGGATGAAACGTTCTTTGTTAAAATAAATCGGCAATAATTCCCTATAGGTTTAGAGCAGAAATGAAGTTTAGTCTTATAAGTCTGCCCTTATGACAGCTGACAATCAAAACCAGGTGTAACCTGTATCACTGTAGCCTGTCCCTTCCAACTACTGCCTGGTTTTTGTAGCTACTATATATGATAAGTAGCACATGCTCTCCTGGTAGGGACTTGCTAAAATATTCAATAGAAATCACAAAAGCATGTAGAAAGGTCACACACCCCTACCCTTTTGGTTTGAATTTGCAGTGTGGAGTGCTGAGAGCTTGTTGCTCATGGGAAAGATTATTTTTCATCTTGTCTACCCTAGGCCAGCTGATCGTTGTGTGTGCCCGATGGCCTCCCAGGCCCTAGTTCTAAGAGAAGATCAGCTTGAAACACATTAGGACTAACTAGGATTCAACCCCCTTGATAGGAAGTCATGACTGAACCTATCTCTAAGGTTGTGGCCTGGGGTCTGCATAGCCGACACCTCTTCCTCTGTTTCTACTCCTGGATCAAATGCTTATTATCCTTTAAGCCTAAACTTTTACAAGTAATTAGCAGTTGAATCTTCCCTGGGCTCAATTCTCTTATCCATTTTCTAACCAAATTCCCACTGAAATCAACAACTAGGCTTATTGATTTAATTTAGACTAATTTAATTTTAATCGATGACTTGTGGTTGCTTTCACTGGAAGTTTAAATTAAGAAAGTCCCACCAAGTAAACTAATGGATTTTGTATTTTGTAGATATTTACCTTTAAAATGCTATGTGTAGTTGGGCCCATAAAGGAAGCGGACCTCTTTAACTTTTAGAAAGCATAAGACTCAAGCAAATGATTTGTCAGAAACAATACAATACTATCAACCTTATGAGTGCTACCCACTGCCTAAAATCCTATTCTCTGCCTTGAAGTGATGGGTTTGAGAATAATTTCCCACAAGCCACTGTGGTGAATATTTATTCATGTTGGGAGCCAAGTCAGCATGAGGGCAGCTTTGTCAAGGGAGCAGAATTCTGGCAGCACAAATTTCATTCCTGTCTGACTGCTCAAAGGAACAGTCACCTCAACCAGCACCTGCAAGTCCAGGCCTTCATGCTACTTTAAGAAAAAATGATTTGTCTCTTTCTTTTGCTGAGAACCTTACCTTGTGCAGGTCTCATTGAGAAGATCAGCTTGAAACACATTAGGAATAACTAGGATTCAACCCCCTTGATAGGAAGTCATGACTGAACCTATCTCTAAGGTTGTGGCCTGGGGTCTGCATAGCTGACACCTCTTCCTCTGTTTCTACTCCTGGATCAAATGCTTATTATCCTTTAAGCCTAAACTTTTACAAGTAATTAGCAGTTGAATCTTCTTCTTCATTGACTTTCAGAGACTTAGGAATAATTTGAAGATTTGACTTGCGTGTTGTTGAAGACTTTGGGAGATGTTATGGTCAAAGGTGACCAATATTAACCCATGTTAGCACCCCCACCCCCCCACTCCCATTCTGAGTTCTAATGGCTTTTCATCCCGGCCAGAAGCTGTAGCTATTTTTCTCCATGCTTGACCTAGCCATTTATCCCACTTTCTTTTGGCAGAAGAATAGAAAACAACATTTGCAGCATCCCTAAATTAATTATACTTTTCTCAAGCTAAAGAACTGTGACAGAGCCACAAAACAGCAACTGAAAACTAATTCCTTAAAAGAATATGAAAAAAGGAAGTTGTATAAGATAGGGTAATTAATCTTGCAATAAAAATAATTGTTTACAGTTAAAATTAATGTAACATGCATTCCTCAGCAGATAATAAATTATGGACTTTCTCATTAGCATTTGAATTGATTTCCTCTAATTTCTGAGGAGCACATGAGCATGTGACTAGATTAAGTTTAATTGGACCACAGCTGGTGCTGATTGTACGCACATGGGGTGGGGGCTTTGCTGACTGATTGGCTGTCTCTGCATTTTGTTTCCATTGTCTTTCTCTTTCTCCACTGTTTTTGCCCTACAGGTAGAAATATTGAAAATATTAGGGTCTTAAAATAGAATTAGCTAAGAAAAGACTGTGGTTTTGGATACTGTTAGCCTATGAGCTTCTACCAAGAGTGATTATGATATATGATTATCATATAATTGTTATTACTATATTCTCATCACTATAAAATTATTATTTTGTCAACATGTAGTTTATTGAGCATTTACCATGTACTGCTATTGTGCTAAGTACTTCACATGTCATTTAATTTTTACAACAGCTGTACTGTAGGTGTTTTATGCTTCCCATTTTCTGGGTGGGTAAACTAAGCCTCAGAGGAATAAAATAACTTGTCAAAAGTAATACAGATGGATATGGTAAATGAGATTAGAATGTTTTTAAAAAAAATTCTAGGGATCATGCTCTTAACCACTTTGTTATTCTGATTATTTGAAGAATCAAGCAGTCTAATTACCCTGTTGACAGAGAATGAAGAATAGGTAGTCTGTGCTAAGCTAAGTATCTGGGTAGGTCAAACAGCTTCTAGAGAGGCAGAAAACAAGCTAAGAAGGAGTTAACTTACAGCTGATGAAGAACTATATGGTCACCATGGAGATAGGCAGGGTTTCCAATAGGCCCATAATTAGGGGAGAAAAAAAAAAGCATGAGTCCAATTAATATTGGGCTTGCTATTGGGCTTGTGGGAAGAAACCAATATTTCAGAAAAGTCAGAAGAAGAATTGGTAAAATTTTAGCTCAATTCCACTAGGGTGTGTCTGATTAGAGTTGAGAAAATTAAGAACAAAAGTACGATTGTAGATTTTTAGTCCTACCATGTGGTATTTTCTCTTCGAATACATTTCTCACTTAAATGAAGTGGAATGATTTAGAGCAATTTGAAAAATCAGCTTCTCCAGAGAATTCCATGTGACTTCAGTGGTGTGAAGCTTTGTGTCTTTCCTGCTTGAGTGGGGTCATAGCTCCTCGTAAGTGTTTGAACCATTCCAATGGGAATGTCTCGAGCCTTTTGCTTTATTGATATACAGGGAAAGAAGCAAGCTCGGAGTAGAAAAAATAATGTTGGCTGGATTTAATGGCTTCTCCTTCTGAGCTGCCATTAGCACCTGTACTAATTTCAGTCTGCCTTGCCATACAGTCTGCTGTTTACAAATCAGTTCCCCCCAGACCATGTATTCCTTGACGTTGGGGCCCACATTAGGTGTAGTAAATACACGACAGTATAGGTATTGGTTCCAATTCCAAGAAAATTTTCTTAATTCTAAATAAAATTAGGTCTTGAAAAATTTTCCACCCTGTCTCATTTGCTATATATGTAATCCACTCTGTGGGTTATTTATATTTTCAAATGTTGACATAGGTAATTATATGGAGAAATAGAAGTTGATCATGGTATCCAATATCAGTGTAGATAAAAAAAGACTTTAGGAAATGTGATATGTGAGGTTATATTCCTGTTACCTTTGAATAAAACATTTTTTGACTGAGACTGCCAGAGTATTAAACATAGGATTTATATTTTCCAAAAATACACATGCATACACACATCTATTTTAGGTCTAGTTTCTCTTCCTTGCTTAAATATTAACCACAGGAAGTAGACAAAAATTCGACGTGCTGGTGTTTTGGTTGAACAATGTGCCAGTACAAGCGCCAAGGAACCAGCCTGCTCAGAGATTACATTGATCCTTTGGCTTTTTGCATTTTTGGAGTTTCTAAATGGCTCCCCTCTTCTCCCCTTTCCTCTGTTTGGAGCTGTTACAAATCTGTAATCCATGTCCTTTGTTTCAGTTTTATCATAAATTGAAATACAGCCCCACTTAAATTCTTCCTGTAAACAAAGTGCCACGTTGTCGCAGCCTTACCTCTTCACCTCATTATGGCCCCAGCGAGTGTGATGTCACACTCGACCCAGGACTAGGCTGCCCATAAATGACACAGCCTGTTCCCCTTTTGCTTCCTGGCTCAAGCACCGGGAAGGAGCTTAGTATGAAATTCATGCCGTGATGACAGATTTAAAAGTTGCTACAAACTCTAACAGACAGCAACTGCGGTTTGCAGACATACACAACATGTATGGCTCTCTTGTATTTTTAAGTGATGACATTCTTCCTTTAAAGAGTTACATTTATATAGCTCATTACTGTTGCCTGTCTATGAAATGAGGGTGGTAGAATAGGGAAAAGAAGGCTAAATTGGATATGAAGACATTTAACAGAAGAATTTTCCAAATGTTAATGAGCGGCTTAAAAGGCTGCACACGTGTTGCAATGTAATTGAGTTGGATGCCTTCTGGGGACTTTGAAGCTTTTCCTGCTCTCGCCCATTGTATTTTGAGGGGGTAGAATGAGCCCCTTAGATTTCTAACACTTTGGCTCTGAAGATCCACATGGTGTTAAATTGTAAATCTGCAGACAGCCAACAAACAGCGGGCTAAGCTCCAGCAACTCTTGTTTGGTTTGGGCTTTTCAAGCAATTAAATGAATGGCAGTCTCTAAATGTCTCTGGGGAGGTACAAAGTGCTATGAGGAGAATTTACTGGAAGGGGGCAAGGTAGGGTTCCTTCCCTGTTGCTGAGGCTTTTCCTGGAAAAAAAAAAAGGAATGAGCAATTGCGTCCAAATGTGTCCTGAAAATCTTGCCAACCTGTTCCTATCTCTTAGTCCCCATCACCTTCCTAGTCCATCTGAGTTCCCTGTTGGGAGATCCTTGGTTTCTTTCCATGTGAAGCAATTACAACTCAGAATGAGCTTATGTCATAGTTAAATAACTGTTTTAGTCAATTCCCTTTGGTCATTTTTCAGTCTCATGGGAAGTAGTAATGTTCTTTTGTCAGTGAAGGAGCAAGATGTCCCCTGAGCTTGATCCAAGTAGACAGGTAGTTCTCACCATGGATTATCTCCAGATTTCAGGCACGGGGAGAGAAACCACTCTGGGGAGCAGCAAAGCATGGGGCTGGCGACCAGGCACCAGGGCTCCTGCCCTCTCTGGAGTAATGGCTGGGGGCCACCAAGAGCTTTGAGTTGCACGTTGCCAAGAGTAGGTGAAGTTAGTTATGACCACTGTTATAATTCAGGAGAGAGTTTTATTGAACAGTGGAAGGTCCTTGATCTAGGAGGACATAAATTACTCCTGCAGAAGCAGGGGGCTGTTGCCAGCACAGTGATCCTGTAAAGTAGTCTGAAGCTTCTCGAGGACGGTTCATAGAAGGTGTCCTAAAGTTAGAACAAGAGTAAGTGTGGCAATGGGAATGGCCTAGAAAAGCAAATCGTTT
Organism: Indri indri; assembly: GCA_004363605.1. NCBI lineage: Eukaryota > Metazoa > Chordata > Mammalia > Primates > Indriidae > Indri > Indri indri. The sequence continues at coordinate 63,675 of RJWJ010003874.1, read as the reverse complement.
AGCCTCAGTTATTTCTTTGAAGGCACAGGCTTGCAATTCTCACTCTTGCGAGGTGGCTAAGTCAGTGTCTTAGAATGCTAGCTGAAACCAAGGACTGGAGAACTGGGTCAACTCTTCCTTAATCTTTTAACTTTCTGTTTAGTTTCCTATCCCGATGGCCTCATTGTTGTATTTTAAAAATAGTCTTTTTGGTTTGGTCTTCACAAATGTTCCACAGCAATGGAGTATGGAGAGCAGTGTGAAATTAAGTGGATAACATTTAAATATGAGTATTTTTAGTCTCTGCCTTCGGACTTAAACTGGCTAACAACAGAATAAAAGAAGCAAGTCATTTAGAGGAAACTCCCCGTCTGCTTTCTTATCGAAAGTTCAGGGGAACAATCCAAATGTTAGATGAATCTCTAAATTCAGCAAAATCTCTAAACTACTGATACCAACTGTGAGGCATCAAGGACCATTATGCAGAGCCCACCCCTCCTCCCAATATGACCAATTACGTGTCAGGTGCTGTCTCAGATATAAGGAAGCTGTGAAGAAGTTTGTCACATTCTTTGATCCTAAGTAGGGAGTGAAGGTAGACACAAAAAATATATCTAACAATAGGAAAAGGCTCGAAAGTGGTGGTGGTGGAATTATCCTCTGGGAATTTGAAGGCACGCACACACGTAGCTGGGATGGTCAGAGAAACTCATCGCAAAGTCTCTATTTGATTCTTTCATACACATTAATGCATTTAATCTTTCAACATCCCTGACATGTAGGTATTATTATTTTCATTTATCTCACGAGGAAATTGAAGCTCTCAGGGATTAAGTAACTTGTTCAACACCACAGCTAGAAAAATACAATCAGGACTCAAACTCAGGTCAGATTATGCCAAGTTGGGGAGCAACATTGCAAGGGAGTGGTGAACTCCCAAGGGCCAGAACACAGCACACACTCCAGGAATTCAAAGTTAGGTATGTAGCTCTATTGCTCTGATCTGGAGGCTTGGGTGGTGTGGGGGGAAAAGATCAGGAGACAAGCCGGGGAAAGGTGGGGTTTTACTTTGGAGGGCTTGGCCGTAGTCAAGGGGCCCTTCTAACTGGCCATCGGCTCCATGAGATCACAGCCTATGTCTGATGTTTTCACTGTGGGGGCCTCTAAAACCTAGGACCATGCCTGATGCATGAGAGGTTCCAGGAAAAGAGGATGGGGCCGGGGAGGGAGGAAGGAATCACTGAACTTTATTCCCCTGAGGAGTGATTTGCTGAATGATGTTTTATGAAGGCTAACCTTGATATAGATGTTTAGGATGATATTGATTGGTAGAACCTGGAAGTAGAGTTAAATGGTATAAAGAACATCAAATTTAAACTATGCATTCAAATTTGGATTTAGAGAAGTTTTGACTCAGGATCCATACATGATTGTTATGCAAATTTAAAAAAAATCATAGCCAAATTCACGCTTCCTAAAGCAATGCTATATCTGGTTGGGACTCCTGTCTCACCTGGATAAATAATGTGGAATGACTGGAGATGAAGTGCTTAATTGGTTGTTTAATGTCTCCAGTAGATACACAGTTGGGACTGCCTTGATGCTGCTCAGCCTTAAAATTCACTCTTTCAAACCTTTCTCCCAATAAATGCCAGGTTATTTTGGTAATCGGGGATGATTATTGTGATAATGGACAATTGCACACAAATCGAGTCGTTAGGCTGTCAGGGTTCAGGGCTTTATGTGATCAGTCAGAAATTTGAGGAAAATAAATTTGAAATTCACTTTGGCCCCTGGGGCCAGAAGAGTGCCTGGTGCTCAATAGATATTTTCCACGCGGATGAATGAGTTTAATAGTTGATCAGATCACTTAAACTTGACCTGGCTATTAGGTGGGAATAGCAATGAGTTAAAATTACTTAATGACTCACCATAATTTTCTCAAATTAATGTCTGTGTTTTTATTCCTATTTCTACCTCCTCCATTTATGTCCTTATCATTTTGTAATTGATTTTCTGCAGTTTAGTGCTGGTTTTCCTTTCTCCCATCATTTTCTCTGTCCCTTCCCTGGGTTCTCCCAGTAGTTCATGTCCAGATATATAAGATCCTGGAAATAATTATCCTGTTCGTTTGTTCATTAGCTTATTCATTCATTTGTTTGTTCATTCATTTATTCTAAAATTGTCTTTGAGTACCCGCCCAGTAGAAGGGAATTGCCCAGGTATGATGTGGTGGGGGCAGAGGGGGGGGGAACCCAGCGTTGTAGCGCAGAGTCTGCAGCCCGTCCCTCCCACCGCACCCCCAACTCTGAGCAACTTTTATTTTTTAAAATGAAGCTTTCCATTTTTGACTCTAGGAAGTTGGAACATGGGGTGTGGATAGCTTACTCATTCTGAGGAAACTTCTCGTCCTGATCCTCAAGCCTTTCTTTGCATCTCCTTGTCTTATTCCCCACACCATCCCCTACGGCCTGGCGCTGGTCTTTCCTTCATGCAGTAGAGCATTCAACGGCGCCCCAAAGCAAACCATGTTTTGCTTGTTGTGCCCCAAGTGTCATGCTCATTTCTACCTTGTTGCTCTCATTGAAGTTGTGCCTTCTTGTCTCCTTGGACAGTGTTTCTCCCTTCTTTCTGCCAACCCATTCTTGAACATCCATGTTCTCCTCTGAGCTGTCTTGTGCTCTAACCTACACTTAACTCTCTCCTTCCTGAACCATAAGATTTTGTCTCTTAGTTGTATTTTCTGTTGTGCGATTATTGAATTCTTTCCCATTAAGTCTCTCCACCCTTCCCTAGGGATAACAGGTTCCCTGTAGACAGTGACTTCTTTTGGTATTTATGGTTCTCTATATTCCCTGGTCCAGCACTGCATCTCGTTTAACCATCATTGACCAATGTGAGAGGGTTTGCCAGGTGTTTGTTCCTTCCATAGGTGAGGGCACAGCTGTGAAGGTAGTGAATATGAGACTACCCATTAATTATTAACGTTTGTTCGTTTTTGTTTTTTGACTTTTTTTTTTTTTTTTGATAGGGTCTCACTCTGTTACCTGGGCTAGAGTGCAGTTGCGCCATCATAGCTCACAGCAACATCAAACTCCTGGGCTCAAGCGATCCTCCTGCTTCAGCCTCCCAAGTAGCAGGGCCTACAGGTGCACTACCATGCCTGGCTAATGTTTCTATTTTGTTTTTTTTTTTTTTGTAGATACAGGGTCTTACTATGTAGCTCAGGCTGGTCTTGAACTCCTGGTTTCAAGGAATCCTCCCCTCTCTGCCTCCCAAAAATGCTATGATTACAGACATGAGCCACTGAGCATGGCCCAACATTTGTTTTTTAACAGCACTTAATAATAGAATATAAAGAATGAGAAGACAGCTCTAATTTTTTAAATATTCTCAAGAGATTAAAATGATTTATCTTACAAAGCTGTTTTTGTTAGAGGGTTCCTTTGACTCATGCTGCCATAATTATTTCATTATTGCTGTTACTGTTAATTTTATTGATTTAAAACAGAAAATTTAAAATTACTATTGGCTTTCATAAGTCCATTATTTTATGACCCATTGAGAAGACTATTTTGTTGCAGAATTTAAAGGGAGCTGAACAGGCTTTAAGAAATCAGAAGGAATTTAGATATTTTAAAGCCTAATCTGCTCTCCTGACCAGAGATTTAGATGAAGAACACGGAAAAAGAAAGCCTTGAGAGACCAAATGTTGGCTCACTGAGCAGGCCGTCATTGGTGAACGGTGTGGGTGTGTGCAGGGGACATTCTCAGGCTGGGGCGTTATCATCACAGCACCTTTCACGAACCTTGAGGTTCCTCAGTAGCATCTCTGGGAAAGGAAAGAGAAACATTTCTAGACCGCTTTACCTGCCTATGAGAGCAAATGATTTTCAGTCATTTTATCCCATGTGTGGTCATTATGGAAACATTTCCAGCCAAGCTCGGGCTGGATCTCTCCTCACAGTTTGAAGCTGTGATACTTGTATCCATATTCTGCGACAGCTTGTAAAATCGTTTTCTGGCCAAATTAGGTTTTCTACTGGGATTATTTTATTTCAGGTAATAAATATGGAATACACAGAGTATCACCTGCTAATTGACACAAACAAGATTTTGAAAAGATTGATTTTTTTTTCTTCTCAAAAATATTGATAAAGATGTTAACTTTGGCTAATAAATACGGAATACACAGAGTATCACCTGCTAATTGACACAAACAAGATTTTGAAAAGATTGATTTTTTTTCTTCTCAAAAATATTGATAAAGATGTTAACTTTGGCTATCATTCAGATTTTTTTTTCTAGTTGTCGCAAGGACTATGGTCGTGTAACAAATAGTCTAAAATATATTTTCAAAAGTGCTAATTTGATTTCCAGGTGACATTTTATTGTTGACAAAATGAGCACTCTACCTTAAATCTCATAAACTACATAAAAATACTAAAATTTCATGCCATCAAAGCCAGAAACATAAAGGAAAAGACTAATTATTTGACTACATTGAAAACAAAACCATACTACAACAAAAACGTACCCCATAAAAAAATATAAAAGATAAAGACAAACTGAAAAAGATGTTTACAACATATGATGACGGGATTATATCCCTAATATATAAAGAGCTCCCATAAATTAATAAGAAACACAAATATGGCAATAGAAAAATACAAATGGCCAAAAATACATAAAAGTATATTAAAACCCATGAATAATCAAAGAACTACAAATTAAAACAGTAATAGATATTTTCTCCAATAAAATGAACAAATATTGAAAAAATACTCAATGTGGATAGGAAAATATAGAAACACACATCTTTATAAACTTCTGAGTGGTCACCCAGCTAGCTCAGTCAGTAGAGCATGAGACTCTTAAACTTTTGATAGTGATAAAAACTGGTCTAATACATGCTATGTACAGAATCTTAAAGATGTATATATCTTTAAGTCTTTTTACTAAATTTCCATATATATATATATATATGCCTGTTAGGTTAGAAATTCCACCTCTGGAAATTTATTTTAAGGGCATACTTGGATAAATACACAAAAATGTGAACATGAAGATATTTGTCACAGCATTATTTATCATAGAAACTGCAATCACTCTAATTTATGCCAATAGTGATTAGTTTAATACTTATAGGCGCAACACCACAGATTACCTACAGGCATTAAAACTGATGATGGAAATTTTTAACATGGGAAAATAAACCCCATGTGAAAAAAAGGTACAAATAGAGAAAAAGTTAAAAGACTATAAATGAAAAATAATCATGCTTGTCTTTGATTATTGGTGAATTGCTAATTTAAAAAATGACAAAAGTAATAAATCTGTTTTTATTTTGAAGAAAACATACTAAAATATGTTTCTGTTCATACTCACAGATATTCTTAATACAAATCATTTTATAAAGATGACATTTCCACATCTGCTTCTTAAGGTCACTCCAAGTTCATGTTCACAGTCAGGCTGTTAGAGGGTGTGGACATCTTTGCATGGAAAAAGCATGGTTAATCAGTGAGACAGCATGGATTTAGGTGTAGGATTTCTCGATAAATATTACTTTGAATTCTAAAACAATACTGTTGTCTGAGAATGAGAATATAAATCATTAAAAACGAAGCAAGGGATGAGGAATGTGTGTGAACCAGCCAGGAGTGATGTCTTCCCCTGAAAGCATGTTCTGTGCACTTCTGGAAGCATTTAATACAGCCAGCAGTGTTTTACAGGCATTTCCCATCAACTGGCAAGCTCTTTCAAACTGGGAAGTAGAGCTCATTCACTCATTCAGTCACTTGAGAAGTGTGCCTTGAGCAAGCACTGTGTGCCAGGCACTGTGCTGGGCACCAGAAATACAAAATTGAATGCATACAAACCTTGCCCTCAAGAAGCCCATGCGGAGGGTGGCAAGCAGATTAATTAGACAATTTTAGTGTAGTGTCATAAGCACCTTGTGAGGGTTGAGGGTTTAGGGTTGAGCTTAGGGTGCTTTGGAAATTCTGTCCTAACCTATTTGGTAGGGATTAGGGAAGCCTTCCCGGAGAGTGTATCCAATACATTACCTGAGATATGAACAGCAGCTAATGGGGTACAGGGCATGCCACAGGAGACCAGCAGAAGAAAGTGTTCCAGGCAGGGGGACCATTTTGTGCAGAGCCTGGAGGTGAGAGCAAGTTGGAGGGATGGAGCTTTGAGTAGGAAAAAAAAGTGCAGTGAGCTGAGGCTGGAGGGTGAGCAGGGAGCAGAGGTTTTCAACCCTGTCTGCACGTTAGCATCACTGAGAGATTAAAATAAATAAACAACAAGCAAACAAATAAAAAATAAGGCTATGCCCACACACCATCTTCAGGCCGATTTAGCTGGCCTCTGTGTGGTGGAGGTGCCTTTGAACCAACAGGACGCCCTCCCTGCCACCTGCTTGTTTGATTCCCCAAATGCAGCGCCTTCCTTTAGCTGATAGGCCCCAGGGTGATTGCAGCAGGCAACTAGGATTGGGAAACACTGGGGAGAGTGTGAAGGGCCTTGTTAACCAGGCTAAGAAGTTTGGATTTGCCTTAAGGGCAAGGGAGCACTTTGTTGAATAAATGTATATGCCATAGACCACCATTAATAACAATGTTTAAAGAGGCTTTGGCGTATTTGCCAAAGCTCTGGGATTTCTATGGTAACCACCTGGGTATATAAATGTTTTGTGCAAAAGGGTGGAGTATAAGGAAACACAAAAATAGATATGCTATGGAATGGGTTATAAGTCTATACTTCGGTATTGTCAGAAGATACATTCCAGAATAGGTGTACGTAAATTGAAAACTTGTAAAGCAAATCATAAAGACACCTTTAATAGGGCATTGCCATTAAAAATCAGTGAAGCAAAACCTGCTGAAATGTTAACAATAGCTCCTAATTGATTTGTTCTACATTATTTGGATTTTTATGTACAATATTGAGTTTTTAAGAGATAGTACACACAGATCATTTGCATATTTATATAAATAATACAATATGTTTTACTTCATCAGAGGAGAACAGGTTGGGGCACTTTGGAATAAACAAGGACTCATTTTTAGACTCAAATTTAAAGTTTATTAAAGATGTGATTTTGGGAAAATGACTTAACCTCCTAGAGACTCTGTTTCCTCATTGATAAAATGGGAATAACATACACACATCTTGCGAGTGTATAGTAAAGGTTACAGACAAGTAAAGCAAGTGAGGTATCCAGTATAAAGCCTGACATGTAGTAGGCCCTCAATAAATTGCTACTATATTAACCTGCTTTCAAAAAGAGTTTTAGGGGCCTTAAAAATGTTTCTTGGAATTGAAAGTTCTCCATCCTTTCCTAGATACTGTTCTCAAAACAGATTTTCTGGGTGAAAATGGTTGGTTGTTGCTACGTATTTCTCATTTATTTAATAAAGTTCTGGTGTCTAAGCAGAGCCAGAAATAATAATTCAGCATTACCCATACAAGATGAAAATGATTGGTTTTGGTAGGCAAGCTCCAAAACTCAGAAAACCTGTTACCCAACTCCAAGTGGTTAATTGGGAATGCATTTTATAGCTCACTCTTCCTTGTGGGCCCCCTGGGAAGCAACAGAATTCTCATGCTCTGGGTCAGATGAAGCTTGAGAGCAGTTTTTGAAGCTTTTCTGTGGTTAGAGTAGATGACTGGCAACACCTGCTTTGAAAATGTTCCAAACCAAAATGATTTCTGCCGCGCTGCATATCCTGGAACCCTGGGGTCTGAGCAGAACATTTTTCATGTACTGGAACTGGCCCTAAGATGCGGACAGAGGGCAATTCTGGCTGGTCTTGCTGCTGGGACTCCTGCAGCCCACCCCCATGTGGTGGGGTGGTCGTAGGTACCTACAGGTTTTATAATAGATGCCAAACCTGCCACCTGCCCGAGCCATTTCCATCTTTAATCTCCCTAATCAAGAATCAGCTCTGGGGACCCCTTAGAGGGGATAATTTCAAACTCTCTGTAATCCAGCTTAATACCTGCCAATAGTTTTGCGTTGCTTTTTAGAGTAAAATCTTGGTCTTTATACAGGGTGAACAGATATCCTGGTTTGCCTGAGACAGTCCCTGGTTTGTACCTATTGTCCCTATGTCCTGTGTAATTAGTAAAACACCTTCTTTTACTCTCAGACGTATTTTGGGTTAGACACATGCTATGTAATCGTCCAAACTACCAGCCCTATGTGACCTGTCCCCTGCCAACCTCCCAAACTGGTCTCCCACTTCCCCGTGGCTCACTTTGTGCCAGCCATTCCAGCCTCTTTGCCATTCTTTGAAGATGTCGGACTTGTTTCCGCCTAAAGTTTGTCCTTGCTGGGTGGTTCAATCCCCAGATCTTCGCATGGGTTGCTACTTCTTGTCATTCTCACCTCGTGTCACCTCCTCAAAGATACCTTTACTGATTACCTTGATCTAAAGTAGCCTCCGCTTCTGTCCACACTATCATGTCACCTAGTTTTATTTCCTTTGCTTTACATCATAATCTGAAATTACTCTCTTATTTACTTGTTCATTGTTGATCTCCCTCCTCTGGAATGAGTTCCACAAAAACAGGACTCTTGTGTGCTGTGTTTGCTGTTGTTCTCAACTCCTGAAAGAGAGCCTGTCATATAGAAGGTGGCCAGTAAATCTTTGCGGACATAATGAATGAATGCACAAATCCAACACAAATCCAGCTCAGCTCAAAAAGTGAGCAAAGAGAAATGGTTAAAATAGAGGATTGTCTAGACATATAATTCATTCACATTTTAAATGAGATTAATTTGCATAGCATGCACTTTACTCATTTGAAGTATACAACAGCTTTTAGTATTTTCACAGACTTGTGCATCCATCACCACAATCAACTTTAAAACATTTTATTTCTCCAAAAAAGTAAACTCAAACCTCTTAGCCATCACCTCAAGTCACCTATAGCCCCCTGCCTAGGCAACCAGCAATTTACTTTCTATCTCCATATAGATTTGCCTATTCTGGACATTTCATGTAAATGAAAACATGTAATGTATGGTCCTTTGTGAATGGCTTCTTTTATTTAGCATAATTTTCAAGGTTCTTCCATGTTGTAGCATGTCATTTATTTTTTCCTGTTTCCAAATTCTATCCCTGGATCAAGTTAGACCACTAGAAGGCTACAACCTGGGATGGGGGCAGTTTATCTCAGAGGTTTTTAATCATGGCTGCACATCAGAATCCCCCTTCCCCCTCCCTTACGGCACTTTTAGAAAACCTGGAGTATCAGGCTCTACTCCAGAGTCTATGATGTGCAGCCTGAGATGAGAACCATTGGTTTAGCTAATTACCTTCAGCGAGTTGTTATTTAATGTTATGCATTTGACTTTTATCTGATATTGCAAGTAAAGGTCATATGAAACTCGCTGCTGCAAGATATTGTCCCCTAACTGGGCTGTTGGGGAAGCAGATCTTGGACATTTGTCATTGAACAAGGACAGGTGCTACTTATAGAGTAATGAAAAAACACAGAGCTAGGGCTTGTGACATGCTTTGATTCTACCTCAAGTTTTTTCCTTTGGGATGTGAGGCAAGTTGTTTAATCTCTTAGCACTTGATCTTTCCTATGTGTAAAATGATCTATCTCCAAGGGTTGTTGGAAGCATTAAAAGAAAGAAATAAGGTATGAAAAGTATACCAAAAGCTACGAAATGTGCAAAAGTATAATTTATCCTTATTATTGTTAAAAAGTAGAATCATGGAATTTTAGGTTTAGAACGGAATTGAGTAGAAGGAGTGGGCTGAAAGTCAAGAGCATTGGTTCTTCTTCTGGTGGTGCCACAGCTAAGCAGCATCCTCACCTATTTTGATCTCTCTTCCCTCTTCTGTAAAATGTTGAGGTTGGACCAGGTGATAACTAAAGACCCTCCAGATGAAAAAATTATATAAATCAATAACTCTATGACCTCTTATAGAGACTTCCCTAATACCGCAAATGACTTCCAGTGGGGTGGGCTGCCTCCATCTTGACATTCATTATAACACACTCATAACTACTTCAATTTAGTTATTACTCAGATCCAATCATCTTTGTGAAAGTCACCTCCCAATACTCTCCCCCCAAAGGTAACTTTATTATTATGAAAAATTTCCAAACATACAGAAAAGCAGAGAGGATAGTAGAATGAGCAACCATAATCTCATCTTCCATAACAATTTGCCATATTTCTTTATCTTTTCTTCTGGACTATTTTAAAGAATGTTACTGATAATATTTCACTCTAAATATTCTGGAATACATACACTAAAAACGTGACATTTTTCTTCATAAGCACAATAGCATTATCTCGCCTAATGAAATTAACAATTCTCAAATATCATTTAATACCCAGCCCATATTCAGATTGCCACTATTTTCCCAAAATGTCTTTTATAGCTACTTTGTTCAAGAGTTCCCCCCTTAGCTTTATTTGCAATGAAATTGACCTGTTGAAGAGACTTGACTCATTTTTCTGTAAGACATGCTACTTTCTGGATTTGTCTGTTTTCTTGTGGTGTCATTTAACTTTTCACTCTATTCTCTGTATTTCCTGGATGGCAGGAGTTAGATCTAAAGCTTGATTGATTCAGGTTAGACAAATTTGGCAAGAATTCTTCTTTGTAACTGATACCATGTGTTTATTTGCACCCATCAGGAGGCCCTGTACTACTACCAGCGATGCAGTGGCCCCCACCGGTCGCTAGAATGTTCATTCATTGATATTGGTTACAAAAGCACTGGAGAAGTAACAAAGTAGAACAACTAAACATTTTATTTGACTGGTTACTAGTAATACAAATTATATTAATTTATGTGAACTGTTTACTATTCTTTCTTAATTAGAGAGCAGTAATATTATGATTATGTTATTTCATTAAATCATGTGCCGGAATTATTTTGTGATAAGATCTATCACTTAGACTGGAAGATCCTATGCATCCATGTTTGGCCTTTATAGATTGTTGTTGGGTAACACTGTGATATCCTCAAGCAGTATAATTATCTACCCACAACTCTCCCAACCCTACAGGGACATTTTCACCTATAGGAACATGCATAAGCTCACCATATCCTTGCAGCATAAATTCCAGTGGTAACAATAAGGACCAACAGAACATTAGAGATGATATATTAAACAAGAACAAAATTTAATCATTTAAGACACCCAAATTTCTCTCTTAAGCCCTCTTTTCTTTGCCACAAATAAAGAGGAATAATGGGAGTCTATTTATTTCAGATTTACTAAGAAATTAGTCTATTTGAAAGGGAAAATGAACGCAGTTGGGAAATCTTTGCATCTTTTTGTCCCATTCTTGTTACTCAATACAGTTGCAGGAACTCCTCATCTATTTTCTGTTTCTTGCTCTTGGGCATGCTTTCTCCACTCCCTCTGCTCCAATCTACTGTTCCTTACAATACCTACAAGAAAAATCCAGACATTTCCTCTGAGCCGCCATCTTGATTTTCTTCTTCCTTGCTGTTAGCCATTAGGCATTTCAGTCCTGGTTAAATCTTATATTTTTTGGCCGGGCATTGTGGCTCATGCCTGTAATCCTAGCACTCTGGGAGGCCAAGGCGGGTGGATTGTTTGAGCTCAGGAGTTTGAGACCAGCCTGAGCAAGAGCGAGACCCTGCCTCTACTAAAATTAGAAAGAAATTAATCAGATAACTAAAAACATATAGAAAAAATTAGCCGGGCATGGTGGCGCATGCCTGTAGTACCAGCTACTTGGGAGGCTGAGGCAGAAGGATCGCTTGAGCCCAGGAGTTTGAGGTTGCTGTGAGCTAGGCTGATGCCACAGCGCTCACTCTAGCCTGGGCAAAAGAGTAAGACTCTGTCTCAAAAAAAAAAAAAAAAAAAAAACTTATGTTTTTTTCTTTTTTATTGTCCTGAGTTATTAATATTTTCCTTGATCATCAGAAAGTTGTTGCATTATATATTTTTACATTAAGCAACTGTGATGCTTATGTGATTTATATATATATTTTTGCAAGTTTCCTCTCTCTCCCTCCCTTCCTTCATCCTTTCCTTCCTCCCTCTGCTGCTTCATATTCTGTTACTTCTCACTTTTTGTACTTTTAATTTGCTTGCTGTTGAAAAAGCAGAATATATTTCATCATTTGCTTGTATTTTTAGTTCTAGTTTCTTTAATCTGTAGTAGATATGAATGTTGGCAGGCAGCATTTCCTTCTGTTTCTAAACCTCCTGGGGGATTAGAATATTATTAAGAAAATAGATACTCAAAAGTCAGTTCTGTGCACTGTGAAGAAGAGTTTGAGGAATTTAGATAGCCTGCTGTTTTTATTTCATCTGTCCTTTAGGTCCTGTAAACAGATTTTACAACTTTTCAAATTTTGGCATTTCAATAGACTTTTCTAGTTTTTGTCCCATCGTCTTTGAAAAATGCTTGCAAGATGAATAAATTTGCAGTCAGCCTTGCATGTAGAACTTGTCATTCGTGGAACTGTGTTATTAAATGACCCTGGGTAATTAGTACAGAATGTAGTTACTTCAAGAAATATAAGAAATATTCAGTTCAAGCTATTAAATCATTACGTTGGGGATTTTATCATGTCACGAAGTCCAAGATTTTCTGTGAAAGTGAATCAACTTCAAAATATACATGATTTAAAAATTTTCCAATACAGCTTTTAGAAAGGTAGAGTTAGTTTTTTACATTGTTCCCTAACACCCTCCCTACTGCCCCCCCCCCACCCTGGGATGGGTGAATGGTTAACTTGACTCTGTAAATTCACTGCCAGTAAAAACTAACAAGAATATCTGCATTGAAATAGTTGTCTTGTGATATCACTTCTTAAATATAATAAATGAAACAGATATGATGCATGGCTTATGCATAGAGGTGAATGAGAGATTTACCATTTTGTATAAGATATTTACATCCGTTCGTCAAAATATGACTCCCTTTGTAGTCTTCTAAAGCCATTCCTGTAATATACATTATTATGGTAATTTAAAAATGGAACATAGAGTAGAAAAAGAACATGATAAATGCATATCATCTTACTCTTTATAGCTCTAGTAAATTTTGTACCTTAGGCTAGACTGAATACATTTTGAGTTTCTCATGCAACAATCATTTTGGAAATGCGTCAGTCAACAGGCTTCTTTTACTCATTATTATTTAGCCTAAAGATCTGAGGAATCTGTTTTTATTCTGTTATCAATTTATTTCCAAGAAATGCTGCTGCCTTTGTCTACTTGAATGAACATTTCCTTTCTTCCCATTTATAACAACTGTAAAGCTAGACCCCTTTCCACCCTCATTTCATCAACTGTTTCCAAGGGCTGCACATTTCTGTTTTCCGTGGGATGCATTCATCTGCAAATTAGTATAACAGATATTTCAGAAACAGCAGCTGAGCCGCTGAAAAAAAATTTTTCTCCCTTCTCAAAGCAAAGGATCAAGAGTATCTTTTCAGATTTCTTTTATTTTCTAAGCATTAAATCTTCTAGTCTAAATCATGGAAAAAATAACTAGGAAGGCATTTGTTGAATTACACAAAGGGCATGTGGTTTCGACCTCGGCAGGAACACAGGCTGCAGCCTAGCTGTCCAGGCACTATCCTTCCCTGCAAAGGTGAAATGATTTAGAGGCCTAGAGAAACTTAATTTTTCTTGATCACCATGTGCAACCCGGAATTTTAATGGCAGGCATAATTAATTCTTCTGATGTTAATCATCAGGGCTGGGCTCCACAATTATCAGCCTGGTGCAGCTGGGGCATGGTGCAGACATGAAAAATTAGGAAAATGAATCAGTAATAGGGTGGCAGATTTAATCTGCATCATGAAAACAAAGTTAAAAAGAGGAAGATCGAGAGAATTTCAGCTGAAGCTTTTGTGCCGATGCGCAGTGACAGAACTGAAAAATGTTGCCGATGTCCAAAGTGATTGGTAATTACCAAGCCATTGAATTTTTTATTGTCAATTTATCATTGCGCCAGAGGTTAAATTTAACATCTTCTTCTAAAGCCATCACTCTAAGGAGGCTCACTGCGCATCACGTGGCTCAGAGTCAGCGAAAGGTTAATCAGGTATCCTTTTAGTTTGCATGTGCCTCCAAACCCTCCTGCCAGCCACCGTGCCATTGCTGAATACCTGCTGTAGGAGATTTTCTACTATTCGGTACCTGAGACTTTCAGATAGATATCAGATCGTGTTACACGCACACTTTTCTGTCTGTATTGGTATTTATTAAGTGTAAGAAAAGAATTATTTCTCAAGAAAAATCCCATCATTTCAAGCCCTAGGGATATTTCATTAAGGTGCAGCTCAGACAAGGGGCCTTCTCTCTCTCCCTCTCTCTCTGTTTTAAGCACTGTTTTGTCAGGGGCATTGGAAGAAATGATATGACTTCTTTTTAAAACAAAATTAAAATTTCACAACAATTTTATCTGATTCAGATTTCTCTTCTTCATCTCTTTCTTTTTTGCCCAGGATGTCCCTTTTATTGGCAGTTGGAAAAAAGCTTAGTTTGAAAGGAAGGAGATATTTATCCACACAAATACTGAACACTTCAAATACTGCTTCTTTAAAGAGCATGCTGAAATGTTTGAACAGATCCAGCATAGATACTGAAATTCCACTGCAAAATCCTTTTCTTAGTGATTTTTAAAAAGTGATTTTGCTCGATGCAGTCACTGCCAATCTTTAATATCACTTGTTTTGTTTTTGTTGTTGGTTTGACAGTGTCTCTTCTTCCATATGTATTTTGAAATATAGAACAGTCTCTTATTCAGGGAATGGTATGTATTTTCTATAAATTAAAAATGGAAATAGCCTTTAGGGAGACTTGAAAAAATCAATGTGTACATTAATTACTGCAATTCATTACTCAAATAAAAATGGGCTCAACCTTTCATTGGATACAAATTTAGGGACTGAGGATGTTTGCAAAAGACAAAGCCTGTGTTCCTGATCATGTTAATCTGCAGATCAAAGACTCCGTGAATCCACGCCTGGTGCAAGCTCCTCAGGGGATAGCCAAGCTGGGCTCCATCCCAGTACCGGGCAGTGAGTTATTACTGCTGAATACAAAAGCTGGTCACGTGACTGTCACCTACCAGCAGTGGCACGAGTCCTTCTCCTTCCTGGGCTTCCTGAGACCTTGCTTTTCAGAGCCCTCGCTTTTCTATAATTAAATCTGAACCATAAAAGCCATACCTGTCAAATGACCTCGAGTTGCCCTCATAAACAACACTGGGAATTTTACTGGTAGCAACTCTTTGCTTTAGGAAAGAATGTAGGAAAATATCCTATTTAGCTTCCTGGGGGCTTCCCTCCCCCCACACTCTACCTTTCTTTCCAGTTCTCCCCAATCTGAGCTTCCTCTCCTGTTTTGGAATTTCAGTAGAGGGCTGGAAAATACACAGCAAATAAAAAATATAGTATAATTTATTGAAAAGATTCTGCTGTCTTCCCCTGAATTAGTAACCTGTCCTTTTAGGAAGAGAGAGAAAGTGGAATGAAGGAATGTAATTTTTCTAACAGCATTTGGCTGCCTTTCTTTGATCATGTTTTATGGCTAGAGAATAAATTACCATGAGAAGGTTTCTGTTTAAAACCTGAGCATGTTTAGTATGATTTGAATCCTGCCATATTTTGCATAGCTGCCTTTTGCCTGAGCAAGTTTAATGCAAAGATCAGCAGCTCAGAGCATAACACATATTAGCCAGTTCCTTTCTGCTATTGGAATCCCCCACTATTTTAATTGGATTCTTTCCAAAACTGCAACTAATTAAGAATCAATTCAGGACCATTAGCAAGTGGGACAAGCTAGCCAGTGTTGCATATTTCAAAAGAGTTAGTTTTAATGAGGGGCCTTACTGGATGGGGGCCCGGGGGTAGGGGGAGAAACAGATTAAAGATAGTGTAGGGACCTTCTTCAGCTAAACTGAACGACTAATGGTACACGGAAAGCTGCTGAACTTGTAGTCCTCTGTAATTGATCTACTTACTGTTAAAGAAACTTTAAAAACATGAATGCAGGTATTTAGAGGTGCATTAGAGGTTCAATAACGATTTATAAATGTTACAAATTGTTGGCTTCCGTAGTGGAGTGCTCCTTTCATTGGAGAAACATATGCTGTCTGCTTTCAGACCCGTTAACCTCAGCACCGCCAACCCACTTTCTCCTCTCTGGGCTTTGTACTGGGGCACATCTGCGTAACCAGACTGCAGTGCCTGCAGATGGTACTTTTTAATTTGTTACAGGGTTAGCTGTGCCATATTTTTGACAGCTGTTCTTGAGTTCATTTACCACAAAGAAAACTTTGCTAGAACCTGGTGTGTAGGGAATGAAATTTGATGCTCACATCCTCATTAGTTGCTTCTTCTCTTTCTTAGATTTTAATATCCAATCCTTCTTTGTTACGGGCTATATGTAGACTGATGTTTTTCTCCAGAGGATTAAGGTGGAAAGTTAGTGCACAGTTAAGTTAACCTGCTTTGAACATATTATGAATATACGCGGAGTTTCATGGGGCAGCCGAATATTTAATCATTAGGAAGGATAGGCAATAAATCAAATGTCTGAACTTGGATGCATTATCTGATATGCTTGATTTCAGACTTAACCTTCCTCGTGGACTTCTGTCGTGAGAAATTACCTGGACTAAGTTTCTTCATTTGAAGCAATCATAACCCGACCATGGAGCTTTTATGATTGTAAGATAATAGCAATAAAAAAAAAGATTGTTGGCTTCTAGCAGTGGACATGGACAATAAAAATATATTACTCTATAGAAAAATAATCTTACTAAGTTTAGGTTTGATTACATGTTTGAGATGGTACAGAGATTGAAAAAGCAATTACAAGGATGTTGAAGACTTGTGAGTTTAAAGGATTCTTTAAGATGTGTAGAGCTAAGGGAAGTCATATATGTTTATGGGGAGGTTTTTCTCTAGTTACAAGTGTTATCAAAACAATAGAGTAGCCAGTTTGGAACTGTGTACTGTTACTGGCAATTGGGCTCACAATATGGGGAAACATCGTCTACGCCCTGCACTACCACCCACCCGGTCACCTGGTGGTCATCCCGGATTCCTCCTTCCCGCTCCCTTCCCGCTACAACCCATCGCCAAGACCTGTCAATTTCCCCCTTCATTTCTCGCCCCCTTTGCCCCTGCCTTGGTTTGGACCTGCATCAGTTCTTGGCTAGATTGTGGCAAAGCTCCCTCACCTCTCTGCTCTGTTCTTAGCTCCTTTGACCCTGCCCTTAGCTCCCTGCACCCTTCGGGGCTGTCTCATTTGTCACACTGTAACATCATTATCAGTTTACTCGCCTTTCTCCCTGTTTGGTTGTGAGCTATTTAATGACACGAACTTGATCTTTCACCTCTGCACCGCCAGCCCTGGCACAGTGCACACAGTAGGCGTGCAAGAAAAATAAACTGCTGAACGAATTACCTTGTACTATATACCAGTCCCTGTTCTAGGACACAGGGAATGGGACTCATAGACTCTGTCCTTTATGAACTTCAGACTCATGCAAATGGACATGCAAATGAACAGTTGATCCCAAAAGCTCACTTTCTGGGGTACAGTGTGAAATGTTTCAGCCTTGTTCTAGCATACAAGTGACCGTCTGAGGTACACACAAAGGAAACCTGAAATGCTGAGAAACCTTCCAATCCCCACATTAAACATCATCTTTACATCACATGCATCTGAAGGGCGAATGTTTTAAAGAGGTCGAGGAATGAAATCACCCTGGGCCCAGGGTATACAGTAGATTGTTGTGGTAATGGCCTCCGGTTTGTTCATCCTTTCCTTCTGCCCACATCCCTGGAAAGTCCCCTCTCATGCTGACTCTGACCTTGACCATGTAACTTGTTTTGGCCAGTTGTATCATAGCAAATGTGAGACGGTCAGAGATGTGAGAAGTGCCTGAACACTGGGGCTTGCCCTCTTTTGTTGCACACAGGGCCACTCCTACGGCCGTCCTGTGAAGCTTGGGCTAGGCTGTTGCATGAGGAGAGACACAGGGCTGGATCACCCACGTGGCTCTAGCCAACTGCACGTCATCTTCTGGACATGTGAATGAGGCCATCCTAGACCATCCAGTGCCCAGCTGACCAGCCAGCTGGCCACAGACGCATGAGCAAGCCCAGCCGAGAGCAGCCAATGCTGGCCCAGATTAGCAGCAGCACAGAGCCAACCAAAGACCAGTGAGTGATAATAAATGGCTATTTTATGAAGCCACTGAGTTTTGTGTGGTATATCATGCAGAGAAAGGTAACTGATGCAAGGTGGCAACTATCACTTCCATTCTAACTAGTCAGAACAGTGTCTGGGAGACCAGATATTTCACTTGGAAGTCCCACCAGATGAACCCTTGGCAGGGTGGGAAAAAAAGTTGTCAAAAAGTAATTGATTTTCAGCCTAGGGACATTTGTCATTTTTGGTCCTTAGGTGTAGCTCATTCACTTGCAGAGGAAGGTGGGACCTAGGATGATGGGAAGATTTGTGTGATGGTGGTGGGGGTGGAGTGTGCTGGGGCTGGGACTCAGGAACACAGAGCAAAGGAGTGTGGTGCCCACATGGAGAGGACTTTCAACGAGAGCCACCTCTCCAAGCTTTGGTGTTTTTAAAGACTCTTTTCTGAAGTTCATGGGTGCATCATGACTTGCAAGGTCACCTTTTGCAAAAACGATAGCTAAGAACTTATTCTGACTCATGCTCTGAGGTTGGTAAGGAGCAATACAGGGACACCTATTATTTTTAGTTTCTGCCTTTTGGAGTCATGACGCTGAAGTTTTATTCCATTCATTTGTTTAACAAATAGTACTTATTTCTTATAGGTGCCAAGTACTGCCATTTGTGCTGGAGATACGAAATCTATTTTCTCAAAGCTCTCACAGTCTGGTAGGGTTGACAGAGAAGTGAACAGAACAGACATTTACAGCAAGAGGAGAACAATACGATAAAGGTAAGAACAGCCCGCTTGGGAGGCACATAGGGGAGGACCTAGCTCAGCCTGCAAGTGAGGGTGCAGGGAGGGGCTGTTTTCCAGGAACAGGAGCTCTGAGGTGTCTCATATTGTAGCAGTCTGGCCTCGTTGACTACAGAATTCAGTACAGGATGATGAATTGGAGAAACATTGAGGTACAAGACCCCCCTTTACCTTCAACTTTATTTCTCACACTTGCTTTCTATTGAGTTCAAATGCGTCCTTGATGGAGGAAGTACAGGTGTTCTAAATCAATGCCACCCCCTGGATCAGAATGATGGGGTTACATCTTCATCCGCCTCATGGCCTAAAGTACCAGGGCTTTCACAGCCTGGCTACTTGGCCACATGCTGAGCCTTGTGATAGTTTTATTTTTCCTCAGTTTCATATCTGAATTTCAAGAAGCCTTGCGTGTGTCTTACAGTTGGTGTGTGAAGGGCTTATAGTAGGTGCAGATAGTACTTTGTAAAAAGAGACAGCACATTTAAGGAGGAAGTTTAGAGAAAGTTCTTGTCATTTTGGAGGAGCTGCCCAGCTTTGAAACACTTCCTAAATGCAGGGAATTCATCAACGTATGACACTTGGCACAGCCTCTCCCATTTTGAGAAACTGAAAAGTAACTTTGTCAGCTGGGGGAAGGCATCTGGGGTTGTCCAATCAGATGAGTCCATTGAGGATGTTGCCCGCGGAACTACTGATGTAAAGAACTAGTGGTCGTGGAGAATTCCTGTTGAGCTGTGCACGTTATCACTGTCCTGAGGCAGCAGTGGGCAGTGTCTTGGAATCAGCAGCGTGAGAGACCCTGTTTTATCTCAGACCTTAGACTGCCATTGTAGGATGGTTCTCTGGATGGCCTTGGACCCAGTCAGTTTCTCCCCCCATTCTTGCTTTGTAAATTCTCAAGAATAACTGTGGATTGTGCTGAGAATGCAACATCCTGAGATTAGAAGGGACTGGCTGCAACAGCCAGGGCTTGGTTCCAGTCCCTTCTAGAAACAGGACATTCTTTAACATGTTAGCCTAGCAGTCATGTTTCCCTAGGTTATAAACCCTAAGGTGGGCTCATTCCAGGGGTCCCTCCACTGCAGGACAAGTGGGGCACATGCATATGAGACACCATCTACCCTGAGCAGCTTTCCTGAGCCTTGGAGGACCAGCTACGCATAAATCCTAGGCTTCTGTTGTCCCTTGCTGCCTATCTGCAAGTAATAAACCCACTTCCCGTACCATGTGTGTGTGAGTTTCCTGCCTCACTGGACTTGGGCAAATAGTAAAAGTAAAGCCCAGGATACAACAGGCTGAGTGGGAACCAGTGAACAGTGGAAACCTGCTTCATAGTGGTTCTGCTCTCTTGGTCTCCTTTGGTCCTTTCTGTTTCCCAAGCCTGGATTTCTAGCCCTCCAGGCCATTCTAGGAGCTGCCCAGTACCCTTTCAGCGATTTTATAATATCTCCCTTAAGTGAGATAGTCACTTGAAACTAAGGATGTTGACTGATATACCCCATTATTTTTTGTTTGTTTGTTTTTATTTTTTTGAGACAGAGTCTCACTCTGTTGCCCAGGCTAGAATGCCGTGGCATCAGCCTAGCTCACAGCAACCTCAAACTCCTGGGCTCAAGCAATCCTCCTGCCTCAGCCTCCCAAGTAGTCGGGACTACAGGCACGTGCCACCACGCCCAGCTAATTTTTTCTATATATATTTTTAGCTGTCCAATTAATTTCTTTCTATTTTTGGTAGAGACAGGGTCTCACTCTTGCTCAGGCTGGTCTTGAACTCCTGAGCTCAAACAATCCGCCCGCCTCGGCCTCCCACAGTGTTAGGATTACAGGCGTGAGCCACCACGCCTGGCCTGATATACCCCATTATTAAAAGTTTAAAAAGTTTTGAAAGAGAGGTTGAGGTAGAGACTTTACAAAGCAGTCTGGCCAATCATATTACTGGAGGTTCAGTTGCTGAAAAAAGAATCCACTGTATCTAGTTTTAGCAAGATAGGAAATTAACTGACTCACAGAATCATTGGGAGGGTTGAAGAAATAGATCTGGGTTAAACTTCATGAAAAACTCTCTCAATTCTCATTTCCTGTTTATGGTTTACCGTCCATCTCCTCTCCTAGAATATAAGTCCCATGAAGGCAACAATATTTGTTTTATTCCCTTACATACTCTAAGCACCTAGAACAGTGTTTGGCATGTGTAGGCAGTACTCAATAATACAATAATAATAACAGTACACATAGGGAGAAATTTTGAATGACAGAAACCAGAAAGAAAGTCATTTAGCCCAGCCCCCAAGAGACCATAAGTTATGGATGACTTTTCTGAGTTGGGAGCTATTTGGCCATATGTCACAGAACTTGTAGGAATATAGCCAAATTGGACCTTACTGTCCACTAAAGGGAGCTATTTTTTTTCCAAGAAGATGAATCAATACATCAATATTTAATGTGTATAATTTAGGCCATCTCCCATGCAGAGGGTGACATGAGTAATGTATACTTCTGGTTGGTATTGCTTGAAACTTTTGATTAGGGGTTTCATAAGTAGTGTAAACTCTTGAATTATGGAACTTGAGATAAGGCTGAGCTGACTTAAACATTTGGATTAATTTGGACCAGGTAAGTCTCAGTAATAATACCTGAAGTTTATCAATGATGATGAATTTTTAATAGATTCTGGTAAGAGTTGGACAGGGTTGACAAGTAGAAGAACCAGGGGAGAAAGGGCATGACAATCTGGGCTTCACAGGCAATCCCAGTTTAATAGGCTTGACCTCTAAATTTCTACTTTATTTATTTATTTATTTTTTGAGACAGAGTCTCACTCTGTTGCCTGGGCTAGAGTGCCGTGGCATCAACCTAGCTCACAGCAACCTCAAACTCCTGAGCTCAAGCGACCCTTCTGCCTCAGCCTCCCGAGTAGCTGGGACTACAGGCATGCGCCACCATGCCCGGCTAATTTTTTCTGTATATTTTTAGTTGTTTGGCTAATTTCTTTCTATTTTTAGTAGAGACGGGGGTCTCACTCTTGCTCAGGCTGGTCTCGAACTCCTGAGCTCAAATGATCCACCCACCTCGGCCTGCCAGAGTGCTAGGATTACAGGTGTGAGCCACTGCGCCCAGCCTAAATTTCTGCTTTAATTTTCATTTTTAAATTGTAGTAGAAAACATAAACTTTTTGTTAATATTCTCTAGTATATATTATGATTCTGATTATCAAGGTTTTTGCGAGATTGCATACAATTTTTGTTTTGTTAGTATAATAGTAAAGTGATGATCTGTGGGAGCAGGAAAACCAGTACTGTATATAGCATGTTGTGGTGCTCTATAAATATCACTGTCATTTTGCGAAAAATTGATAAAATGAGAGCAGGATTTTAGGAGCACTATAAAACATCAGCAGGGTTCTGGTCAGGTTGTTTGGTTCCTTCCTTCCTTCCTTCCTTCCATCCTTCCCTCCCTCCTCTTCATTCCTTCCTTCTTTTCTTTCTTTCTTTTTGTAATTTTTTGTTCTGTCCTTTTTCTATTTTAAAAAAACCCATATACAGCAGTATATCTCAAAACCCAATTAAATTCATTCATGAAAAATTCCATTAAAAGAACATTTTAAAATCTGCTCTAATTCAATGGGAGCCGGGGGACTTGGAACAAGCCTGACACTTCTGTTTATAATCACTAAATTTTTATTGATAGACTTTACAACAATAATCTTTTATTTAGATAACTACATTTACACCTCAATAAATTCCACTCCATGTCAGTTCCTCCCCATGTCCAAATAAAAAGAAAAACAAAATGCTTCAAAGCTCTCATCATTTTGACAAAAGCACATTGCTGAAGCAAGTGCTAGAGCCTGAATAGAGAAATTAACTATGTATTAATAATTAATACCACCAAAATTAATAATTGTCTATTTACAAGACATCTTTCACTTGAAAATGGTCTATTTTTACCTGTCAGTAATGCAGGCTCAGAAAGAGATGAATTATCTTGTGTAGACAAAATATTTCACTATGGCTGGAGAGCTGGCTGGGATCTGCTGGTCATCTGAGCCAGATCCCTGGATCCCTGGGCTTCTGCTCAAGCAGGGGGGCCTCTTCCTCCCAGAGTCCTACCCACCAAACAAAAACTGTATGCAAACTTGCAAAAGTCTGGATACACAGAATTACAATATATACTAGAGTATACCAAGATACTAGAGAAACCCTGGATTTGAGTTTCAGATTTTGTAAAAAATTTTTCTCCAGAGGAGAATTCTAAGACTTACTGTTTAAAGTTATATTCAGGTATTATCAGTGATCTAGCAAATCCTGAACCACAAGATCATCTTCCCCAATAAAGCTTCCTTCATTAATTGGGAGGGAAATTTCCATTTGACCATGTATCTTCCTTAATTCCTTTTTCACTTATATCTTATTAATCACCCTGAAACACTCCCTCCCTTTTTTGCATATAGGTGTATTTTAAATACACAATAGCACTGTGCTTGAGATACTGTATGCATAAATACCTATTTGAATTAAATAAGATTTTAAATGCACCAGGGGAGAGTATTCTTAGAGCAACATTCAGCAACACACACATGAGCATCTACTCTGTGCAAGGCACCCTATGGGATTCAGCAAAGAATGCTTTTCTTAAAAAAAATAATAGAAAGAACCATCATCTGATTTATCTGCTTTGGAAGTTGGCTATTTTCATATACATGGTTTTATTAAACATCTATTAAACAGACATAGTGTGTGAGAAATGAAATTTTATTTGTATATAACAAACTTCATTTCCATCTCAAAAATTCATTCCTCCTGGTGAAGAAAATGTATTCTTCATTAATTCAGGGTAAACCCTGTCAAATCAGGCTGATTCTCAGTTAATTCAAGATTCTCCCGGTTCTCACGGGGTCAAGGCAGCAGGGAAGCTGGGGCATGTGCTGCTGTGAAGTCACATGCCCACCCGCGCGGCTCCTGCACTCTGCCCGGTGCTGTGCTTTCTTCCGCATGTCCAGTGCTGTGTTCCATCGCGCTGGGGCCCCGGCCCGGGCGGGCCCACCTTCTCTTGGAATCATTCCCAGGCTACTCTTGTCTGCACTGAAAACATTTTATTTGAAGCTGCCTCAGGCCTTTTCTCCTGGACACCCCGTGCAGGTCTACTCAACTGCTCTAGCCCCACGATGGGGTAGCCTAGAGCTCCAGGCCTTGCTGCTCCCTGGGGCCCACGTGGTAGTGAGGCACTGCTCACATCTCTGCTTTTGTCTTCCCAACGTAATTGGAGAATGCTCTTGAGTCATCTCCCACCCGGAATCCACCTAGGAGAGATGGGGCAGGACGCTCCTTCCCAGGGCCACTCACCAGAGTTTAATTATCTTATCTGCTCCCCAACTCCCTTCTTCTCCTCTTATCCTGGCTCTTCTCTTTCTTCGGGGTTAAGTAGAACTGGCTTTCTTCTTCATCATGTATCCTTCACATCTTTCCTGTTTTCAACCTGGACTAGAGCTTTAAAACATTTGATTCTTTGCTTCTCTGACTCCCTGAGGCAGTGACTACCACGTGGTCTATTTGCAAGAGGAAAGAGTTGAAGGGCGAAGAGTTTCAAAAAGCCGGTCTGTTGGTATATCAAAAGGTTATCCTGTTATGCCTGGTTTTCTTAAGGCCGGTGGAACCTACTCTCTATTTTTATATCTCCAATCTGAATTGCTGAAGGTCTGAAGTTCTGT
This sequence comes from Indri indri, assembly GCA_004363605.1. Taxonomy (NCBI): domain Eukaryota; kingdom Metazoa; phylum Chordata; class Mammalia; order Primates; family Indriidae; genus Indri; species Indri indri. The sequence continues at coordinate 38,994 of RJWJ010003874.1, read as the reverse complement.
ATGTAGCTCTGGTTATGACACTTGCATCACTAAGAGTAAGGATTGATGATTTCTGATTTCCTTTCTAAATAACCCGATAGATTGAGCTAATCCTACCACCGCCTCACTCCTCAAGCCCAGCAATCATTTCTGCAGAAAAGGATTGTTATAAAGTTAGAGTGGAAAGAGACGGTCATTTATGCAATTCTCCCAGTTACCTTACAATACTGACCAGCACGGTCCTGCTGACAGAACTGTCTTGCTTGGCTGTGGGCACAGTAAAGAAAATCTGAAAGTGATTGTCTTAGTGTCTTTGGGCTGCTGTAACAAAAAACCTTAGACTGGTTAATTTATAAACAATAGAAATTTATTTCTCACAGTTTTGGAGGCTGGGAAGTCCAAGATTAAGGCACCAGCAGGTTCAGTGTCTGGGGAAGGCTCCCTTTCTGCTTCATAGATGGCTCCTCTTGCCACATCCTCATGTGGTGGGAAGGGCAGAAGGGGTGAGGCAGCTCCCTGGAACCTCTTTTATAAAGGCTCTAATCCATATATGAGGGCAGGATATATACATAACCCATATATAATCACTTCCCAAAACTTCTCACCTCTTAATACTATCACATTGAGGATTAAGTTGCAACACATAAATCTTGGGGAGATACCAGCATTCAGACCATAGCAGCAGTTCACTCATGAATGAGACGAAGTGGGACTGCCATGCTCATAAAGGAAGGGGACATGTGGAGTTGGGTAAATGACAGGGAGACTAGGGGTGGGAAAGGAGATTTATTTATACTCAGATTTAGAGTACCCAGTAAATTTTGTGCAGTATTTTTACTTGGCTCTGAATCTTCTTTGATCATCATAACAGATACTAGCATTTGCCTAATTAAGGATACAGTGGCATGTACACATTGTAGTAGAAAATACTCTTTACCCATCCATTCATTGGCAATTTATTATTTAGTATCTAGGTGGATGTTCAGGTATGTTAAAGAAAAAGTTATCCCATGACACTTGTTCAAGATGGTAAGGCAGACTTTATTCAAACGGTGGCACAAGATACGTATAGGGACCACTGCAATGGGATCCTGAAGTGTGGGTGAGAGATTGGGCTCAACTCCCAGGAGGACAAGTGGAGATTTATAACCAAGGAGCAGGGTTGGGGTCAGTGGACAGAGAATTACCAAAGGGAGACATCCAGGATAAGGGGGTTTCTGGCTAAACTAACTTGATAGGATTCTTGCTGAAAGCAGGCCAGGATGACAAGGTATAGAGGGTGGTCAGACACTAAGGGTGGGGATTTCACTAAATTGACTTAGCAGGATTCTTGCTCAAACATGTTTCTACGGGGCCAGAGAGGGAAGTCCCAGATGAGCCTCCTCAGAAAGAACTCAGAGAATCCTCCCTCAAGTTTGGTTAAAGACAGTCTTTCTCAGGTATAGGCCTTGCAGATAACAAAACAGGCAATAAACTAAGGCACAGGTGGAGGTTTAAGTGACATTTACTCAGGTTTTCTTCAGACTCTGAATGAAGTGACCAAGTTGTGGCAGGGTCAGATTCAGTGGTCTGAATTTTATCATTAAAGTCCCACTGACTGATTTGGGGCCCAGCTCCTCCTAACAGAGAGTGGCTCATTGCTGAGAGTCCCACAACTATGGCTGTATGAGGGTCTCCCGAAGTGGCCTGTGTTGGGATTCTCCCTCTTCACACGCTCCCACAGCCTACATTTGGGCTTCATCACCTGACCGACATTGGTTGGAGGCCTCATGCAATTTGTCTGTGGGCCAACATCGCCATCCCAGTCATTGCTAAAAAATGCCAACGATCATTTGAGCCTTCAGTGAGTCATAATCTTTTTGCTGGTGGAGGGTCTTGCCTTGCTGTTGGTGGCTGCTGATGATCGGGGTGGTGGTTGCTGACGGTTAGGGTGGCTGTGGCAATTTCTTAAAATTATTTTAACGATGAAGTTCACCACATTGATTGACTCTTCCCTTCATCAAAGATTTCTGTGTAGCATGTTATACTGTTTGATAGCATTTGACCCACAGTAGAACTTCTTCTCAAATTAGAGTCAGTCCTCTGAAACCCTGCCACTGCCTGATCAACTAAGTTGATATAATGTTCTAAGTCTTTTGCTGTCATTTCTACAATGTTCACTGCATCTCCATCAGGAGTAGTTTTCATCTCAAGAAACCATTTTCTTTGCTCATCCATAAAAAACAACTCCTCATCCATTCAAGTTTGATCATGAAGTTGGAGCAATTCAGTCACATCTTCGGGCTCCACTTTGAATTCTAGTTCTCTTGCTATTTCCACCACATCTGTAGTTACTTTGTCCATGAAAGCCTTAAACCCCTCGAAGTCTTCCATGAGGGTTGGAATCAATTTCTTCCAAACTCCTGTTAATGTTGATATTTTGACCTCCTCCCATGAATCACAAGTATTCTTAATGGCATCTAGAATGGTGAGCCCTTTCTAGAAGATTTTCTAAATTATTTTGCCCAGATCCATCAGAGGAATCACTATTTACGGCAGCCGTAGCCTAACAAAATGTATTTCTTAAATAATAAGACTTGAAAGTCAAAATTAGTCCTTGATCTGTGGTCTGCAGAATGGATGTTGTGTTAGCAGGCATGGAAACAACATTAATCTTCTGTTACATCTCCATCACAGCTCTTGGGTGACCAGGTGGATTGTCAATCAGTAATATTTTGAAAGGAATCTTTTATTCTGAGCAGTAGGTTTTAATAGTAGGCTTAAAATATTCAGTAAACTGGGCTGTCAATAGATGTGCTATCATCCAAGCTTTGTTGTTTCATTTCTAGAGCACAGGCAGAGTAGATTTAGCATAATTCTCAAGGGCCCTAGGATTTTCAGAACGGTAATTGAGCATTGGCTTCAACTTAAAGTCACCAGTTGCGTTAGCGCCTCACAAGAGTCAGCCTGTCCTTTGAAGCTAGGCATTGTCTTCTTTCTATCAATGAGAGTTCTAGATGGCATCTTCTTCCAACATAAGGCTATTTTATCTACACTGAAAATGTGTTATTTAGTGTAGCTACCTTCATCAATGATCTTAAACTGGACCTTCTGGGTAAATTTCTGTAGCTTCTACATTGGCTCTTACTGTTTCAACTTGCACTTTTGTGTTATGGAGACAGCTTCTTTCCTTAAACCTCAAGAACCATCCTCTGCTAGCTTCCAACTTTTCTGCGGCTTCCTCACTTCTCTCAATCTTCCAAGAATTGAAAAGAGTTAGGCTTTGGCTTAAGGGAATGTTGTGGCTGGTTTGATCTTCTATCCAGACCACTGAAATTTTCTCCCTATCAGCAATGAGGCTGTTTTACTTTCTTATCATTCACGTGTTCACTGGAGTAGCACTTTTAATTTCCTTTAGGAACTTTCCCTTTGCATCCATGACTTGGCTAACTATTTGGTGCGAGAGGTCCAGCTTTCAGCCTATCTCAGCTTTCAACATGCCTTTCTCACTAAGCTTAATGATTTCTAGCTTTTGATTTAAAATGAGAGACTTGTGACTCTTTCATTGGGTCTTAGAGGCTATTGTAGGGTTATTAATTGGCCTAATTTCAATATTGTTGTGTCTCAGGAAATAAGAAGGCTGGAGCAAAGTGAGAGAGACGGGGAAACAGCCAGCTGGTGGAGCAGTCAGACCACACACATTTATCAATTGAGTTTGCCGCCACCTATGGTTGTGTTATGTGGTGTCCCAAAACAATTACAAAAGAACTTCAAAGATCACTGATGACAGATCACCATAACAAATATAATAATAAAAAAGTCTGAAATATTGCGAGAATTTATGAAAGTGATCCAGAGGCATGAAGTGAGTATATGCTGTTGGAAAAATGGTGCCAATAGACTTGCTCAATGCAGTGTCGCCACAAACCTTCAATTTCTAAAAATTCAGTGTCTGAAGCACAATAAAGTGGAACATAGTGAAATGAGGTATGCGTGTACCTGCTGCTTTGCACAACTGTTCCCTGGCCCTGGAATTCCTACTGGAATCTTTGAGAATTCAGGTGACCAACCTCTTCTTCTGTCTGATACTGTGCTTACATTAAACTTGTGCGTCTCACCCTTGAGGTACATTTTTGTCCCAGGAGGTTCCACCCACCCCACCAAATTTCCAAATGTTCCTCAATATAACCAAACCCTTAAACTCAAGCTGAAAAGTGTGAGTATTTAAACACTTGCAGTTTCGTGAAATCCTGTGACCATATTTTTTTAATTCTATGAATTTCCTGCCTATTAATTTTTAAACCATTAACTGAATTAAAAAATATTCTCCAGATTCTCCTGGCCCCTACTCATCAGTTGGCCACAATGTATGTTTAAATTCCTCATTGAGTAGTTCTAAGATCTAGGATTTGTTAGAAGAAAATAAGAACCCAGCTTTATCAGAAAATAATAAACCTAATAAGCAGTTATTTACATGTATATAGACCTTGATTGATTTTTTAATAGGTGTATATGGGTTCAGGATGTGAATCGAATAGATTCTATCAATAACTGCTTGGCATTTCAGAAATGAAATGAAATTTTCTACTAATAAATACAAGCTTTGTTACAGTAACAAAACCCAAGTAATTGCAGGATCAGCAATGAAGGACCTTATGCCTGTGAATGAGATATATTCAGAGATTATAAAGAAGAATTCAGTAGGGGATGTGTAAGGATATTTAACAAGAAGCTGCAAAGATACAGTTTATTTATTTATTTATTTAGTTAGTTAAAGAGGGTCTTGGACAACCTCAAGACTAATATATGTGGCAGTCTGAGACCATCGATAATGAATAACGATTGTTACTCATACTCAGTTCCTTGTAAGTCTCATGTATGGATAGCAATAGCAGAATAGCCCATGCTTACTCTTTCTGTAAGAGTAATCATTTGCTTCCCTTTGCATCCCTCTCCCCCACCAGTTATCTCCACCTCACCCCATAAAACGGGGGAAAAGTCCCAGGACCAAGAGGGCTGGTCATGTGGGAGTGGAGGGTGGGGCATGGGCAGGGACACAGGAAGCCTTCTTGGAGACCTCTCTCCTCAGCATCATAGACCATTCTAGGCTGGTCCACTGGTGCCTCAAGCCCTAGCTCTCGGAGGCTGGGTTCCCATGGTGTGTATCTGTTCCTGATCCCCGTTGCCTTCACTCGCTGTCGGGCTCAGTTTGATGAAGGCTCTTTGCTAGTTTTCTGTCCATTCCGTGCCTCCACTCACCACATCTTCACTTGCTGCCAGCCTGGTCGGACCCCTGAGGACCTGTCCTTTCCCTCAAGACTGCACCGATGCAGTTTATGATCTTTCCGTCTTAGCCGCCCTTGACTCTCTGGTTTCAGAAGCACTTTCTGATCTATAATCTCCATGGGCATGTCACCTGAAGGAACTTCTGCTTACACCTGAAGACTGCACTCTGAGCTTCTACTCAGCCCCGAGGGGCTTGCTGGACTCTGAGAGTTGCCTTGCTACTGCAAGTTCACCCAACTGCTGCTTAAATTCTGCTGCTGATGGCTTACCTCTGATCAGTCCGTGTTCATCTTCCTTGTCAGTGGGGTTAATTTCACTGGCTATGCTACAGGTGGGGTGTGGTTGGAGAGTTAGATTTTGGGATTAGACTGCTTTGGTTTGAGTCCTGTCTACCAGTTATTAGCTCTTTGACCTTAGACAACTCACTAAACCCCTATAAGCTTCAGTTTTCTCACCTGTAAAATGAGTAAATTATAGTATCAACTTCATGAATTATTGTAAATAATCACTTAAGTAACATGCAAAGCTCGTTGCACAGTGCTGGGCACGTTGTAAATACTCAAAGATTCAGGACTGCCCTTCAGAAAAGTCTAATCCTTGTGTTCTGCAGACTATTAATATTTTATTATTATTGCATTCTTAAATTATGAGGTGATTTAAGAGGGAAAAATGTGGTCTCTCTGTAGAGGAGAGAAAGCTTACAAATCTAGAGTTAAAAAAATAGCTTAATATTTTGAACCTCTTCAATAACTGTCTCTTGTGTGGGTAAAGTAATTACCAGTGGAAAAATGAATAAAAACTCAAACTCAATAAATTACATTTTCATTGAATTTTTTTGCTTATATTCTATGGGAATAGGACTTTGAATTTTGGGCTTTTTTGCCACTTTATTTTTTCAGTGCTAAGACATGACATAGTATGCATTTTAATATCTTCGTTCATGTCCAGTTTCAACAAAGCTGGGTGGAAATTAGTACCCCATAATTCATGCTCCAGGGTGTCTTATTACAATTATAAAATTTTATTATAAAATGTTTTTTTAATATTTATGTTGTTAATTAAATGACGATGAATCCTCATAAATTCTGAACAGAGAATTATGGTCCATTAGACCCTGCTCAGACTTCTATTAGCCAATCAGAATATTTGATTTCTCCTTCTAACATGCTCAAATGTGTGACAGTGAAGCTTACTGATGTTGCTGTTTCTTTTATACCTCTGGCATCTTGGAAAGAAGAAGTCTCTCAAAGCAGTTTACCTGCATTTAGGTTATCACAAGGTGATCATTTCCTTGGGGGGATTTTTAGAGCACTTGTGATGATTTTTAAAAAAATTCTGTTTGTGTTTTAGTTTCCAAAAATTTCTATACTAGAAAAGGTAAATATAAAAATGGCAGTCATATCCTGATATAAGGATGTCTGTCTTCCTGTACGCACATATGGACTTGTAGCCACTAGAGCTGTTGTGATTGAACATTCCATGATGATCCAATGACCACCCAAGCAGCAAGTGAAAGGGAGATGAGAAACCACAAGAGACTGATCTAGACCCGCACGGTCCGATAACATAGCCACTACCCACGTATGGCTAGTAGTTGAAGTGTGGATAGTGTGGCTGAGGAACTGAATTATAAATTTTATTTAATTTCAATTAATTAAAATTAAAATTTAAATAGACACTGAATTTTACAAAATTCAGTTCCTCAGTCACACTAGTTACATTTTGTTAAAATAATTAATTGGGAGGCCAGTAGACTGCAGGAGATCCAGTGTCCTGGGATCCTACATGAGTAAATTGAAACCCAACTCAGTATGAATGGTCATATTCTAGGAAAACAAAACTCAAGCTTAACCAATCAGAAATGCAGGAACGAACCTCTACTTAGGGACTTTCCACTAGAATAATCCAAATAAAGTTACTGCTGCACTTTAACCAATCAAATAATTTTTTTGCCTGGCTTCTACATTCACCTTATAAAAGTCTCCCCCTCGTGCCCCTTCAGTGGAGCCCTGAACTGCTAGAGGTCTGGTCTGATTCATGAATTGCTACTTACGTAAATAAACTCTTTTTTTTTTTTTTGAGACAGAGTCTCACTCTGTTACCCAGGGTACAGTGCTGTGGCATCAGCCTAGCTCACAGCAACCTCAAACTCCTGGGCTCAAGCGATCCTTCTGCCTCAGCCTCCCAAGTAGCTGGGACTGCAGGCATGCGCCACCATGCCCGGCTAATTTTTTCTATTTTTAGTTGTTTGACTAATTTCTTTCTATTTTTAGTAGAGACGGGGTCTCGCTTTTACTCAGTCTGGTTTCGAACTTCTGAGCTCAAACAATCCTCCTGCCTCGGCCTCCCAGAGTGCTAGGATTACAGGCATGAGCTACTGCACCCGGCCTAAATAAACTCTTTAATATTTTAACATGCCTCAGTTTATCCTTTATTGATTTTAATTGCTCAATAGTCACGTGTGCCTGACCAGTGGCTATCAGACCGAGCAGCGCAGACAGGACATTTCCATTATCACGGAATGTTCTACTGGGCAGCACACAGTCAAGAAACATGTTAAAGATGTGGTTGTCTTTACTCTTTTTGCTCCACTTTATTCTATGTCCAGGTGTTCTTAACACTAGAGAAATAGATGATTCAGAAAAAGAGACAGGGGAATGTTAACATAAAACTTAGAAATTAGCTTTGTGCTGGCCAGAGCTGTAGCCAAAGTACTGGGAGAAGAAGCTAAGGAGGGTTCTGTTGCAAGAGGGCTGCAACATCTTCCAGCCACCAGGATGTTGTCGATTGTACCAGGTGTGCATTTAGTGAAAGACTGCAATGGCAGCTGCATTAAAGAAGAGAAACTTTGTCAAAAATAACAGCCAGAGGTGCAAATATTTTCAACTTTTTCTCCCACACCATGCTTTTGCCTGGGAAGAACAGTCCTGGAACCCAAACATCGTCTTATGCTTTTTTTCTCTCAAATGTTAATGTGCATGTAAATCATCTAAGAATATTGTTAAAATGCAGATTCTTATGCAGTAGGTTTGGTTTCTGCATTTCTGAGAAGTTCCCATATGATGCAAAGAGTCAAGGACCATAGTTTGAGTTAGTTGCAAGTCTCTAGAATGTCTAGAAAACATTTGCATTCCAGACCTTCTATATAAACACTGTCCTAATTACTGGCTTAAACACAGAAGGTTACACCTCTCCGGAAATCAATATGCCTTTAGTTTCAAATTCAGACTAGGGAAATTTGTGAGTAGGGTGTGGAGAAGGTCTGTTGTTTTTGGAGAAGTGAGGCTTATTACCTGGAATCCCAAGACTGGTGTAAATATGTTCTGATGTTTTCATAAAAAAGTATGGGATATTTAAAAATCAAGGAATATTGACCCATAGCAAAGAATTCAGTCAAATTTCTTACATAAATAAAAAGCAAGTTATATGTATGTTTCAGTATTGTTATGACTATTTTTATAACACTAAGCCATTGAACAAAAAGCAGTTTCTATCTGATACTATGATTTAGAGCCAGTTGGAGAAGGAATCGATTGTAGGTAGAGGCCAGCTATTGATCAGAAAGGGGAGTGGGAAACTGGAACATTTCTCAAATAGAGAAAAATTCAGAATTAGAAGCCAGAAGGCAGGGAGATTGCTGTTTGGAAAAATACAATCAGGAGTTTTCATAACATTTAGGTGCTCTATGGGACTTTTCAGCTCCTGATAAAGATGGAGAGGCTGAAAAATACTAAAAAGCAGAGGATCCAGAAGGAATGAGGTATCCCTATTCCTTGGTTAAGTCCTGCCAGACAAGCAGGGTCTGCAGAGCAAGTGAAGCTTCCTGAAAGGATTGTTGAGCTGCCACGAAGTCTAAGGCATCACTGTGAGTATGTGCCAGGAAGATTTAGATCCGAAAGGAAAAGACTGCTCAGGTATTCCTGCTTGTACCTAGAGGAAAAGCAAAACCAAGTTGAGTAGAAACCTAATGTTCCAGGCTCTACACAGGGTTCATACTTTGCTTAGCTGTTTTTTAAACAAAGAATTCAATGTTTATGGGAAAATCAAAATTGAGAGGAAAAGCACGCCTTCTAGATTTCTCATTTATTCACGCTCAAAGGAAGCTGAGTTGCATATTTGTTTTATTTGTTGCTTAACAATCAGTCCAGAAACCCTTGTCTACTTGGTGGCAGTTATCTTAACTTGCAGGATTATGTCAGGGAGGAAATAAAGTGTCTGATGGAAACAAAAATAAATAACAAAATAAAGATGAAAATGTAACAAAAGCGTTCATATTCGAAAAGTTACAGCAAACAACTTAAACAATATAACATTGTAGTAAAGTATGTAATTCGCTATTAGAATAGCAGTCTGGTTTAACAGAAAGAGGACTCCACTGGCAGTTAGGAGACATATTGTTTAACATAAAAGAAAATCAACTCAAGATTGAAGAGAGTTGATACAATGTATACAGGATGTAACATGAGGCCTTAAATTTTCCTGGACTCTAACTCCATCTACCCTTCTATTTGCAGGACCCACTTGCTCAGATGTTACCATTTGGGTCTATATTGGGCTCAGGCAGCTGCACCCGCTCAGGAGGAGATAAGGCAGGTTCTGCAGTTGTTGCTGGGTTCCTACCTTCCCCTGCCATCCTTCCTCTCTTCTCAGTCTTTTTTCCTTGTGGAATTCCCACATTCTCTTAGCCCTACTTTTTTCTTTTTCCACTTGTACTTATTTTCCTATACTGTAAGATTTATTTCTTATATTTCTTTGTCATTGTCTGTTTCTTTCTTGCTAAAATGTAAGCTCCTTGAGGGCAGAGTTCTTTGACTGCTTTGTTCACGCACGGATCCTGAGCATGTGAGCAGTGCCAGGCACAGAACAGGTGCTTAATAAATATCTGCTGAATGGATGAACAATGGTTTGCCCTTGAGCTGGGATCTGGGTGTCTCTGTTCTCATAGAGTACAGGTGGCAATGTGGCCTTGGTCTGGTCAGCCAGGGGACTGGTCATTTCTTTTGCCTTGTCTTTCTCAGCAAGCTGGTACTCACCTTCACACTGTCAGGGCATGGTGGGAGATGCTGACGTTTGCTAGTTTGAGCACTGAACTTCCTTTCTTCCTTCCTCCCTCCCTTCCTTCCTTCACATAAACACCAAACCACAGACACGGGTTTTTTTCTCACAGTGCTTTTGATTTTGCGTGTTTTTAAAAAAACATATTGGACACATCACTGTCTTCCAACAGAATCCTTTAAATAGAATCTGGATGAATACTATCTTGTTTCGTCTGTATTTCACCATGTATCCTTAAACATGTCAAATCATGTTTCTGGGCCTTGGCTTTCGCAGTTCTGACATACTGTTTCTTTTGTTCTCACATCATCTGTTACTTTGACAGGTTATTCTAGTTCCTAGCCCTGCCCTTCCATTCCTATTGCCATCTTCTCTGTTACTTTCTAACTTCCACCATTTCCCCAGCAGAAATTTATTTGTTCATTAAATTTTTCTTAAATAGAATGAGGCTAATTTTCTCACTAAAGCATTTGGTGCCTCCCTGTAGGTTCCCCACGATTCTTTGGATGTAGCTAACATTGTAGACTTACTGGCCAGTCCGCTTCCTTCTGAATTCTGTCCCTGTCACTCCATCAAAACTGCTCTTCCTGAGGGTGTCAATTTCCTTCATGTTGCAAAATTCAGTGAACTCTTTTTGGTCTTTGTTTGCTGGACCTCCCACTGCATGTAACATTGCTAACCTTTCCATTCCTTTGGTTTCTATGACAGGAATGCCTCTCCTGGTTTTCTTCTCATCACTAGGACCTTTAGGTCTCAGTCTTCCAACTTCGTATCCTCCATTTAGCTCTATTCTGAGCTTTAGACGTGCACATCCCACTGCCAATTTGACAATTGCTCTTGGATGCCTTTCTAAGAATATTAAATTAACATGCCCCAAACTGAACTTCAGTCCTCCTACAGGATTCCCTATTTCTCATAGTGTTACTACCATCCAATTAATTGCCTAAACCAGAAACTGGATATCGTTCTGATTATTCCCTCTCCATCACCCCTCACATCCAAACAACCACCAATCCTATCACTTCCTCTTCAGTCTTATCACTTCTCTTTATCTGTGCTGCCAAGACTTTAGTCAAAAAGCCCATCATGATCTCTCAGCTGGATGCCTGAGAAATATCTCTAGCTTGTGCATCTGTCTCGGTCCAGCCCTTGTCTGATATATAACTGACTCTTGTTATTCATGGTAGCTGTATTCTACAAAGGCTCTACAAATACTGAATTAGCTAATACTGCATACTGCTCGTACGGGAAAAACACAGTTGGGTTCCTGCAAGCCTCTGGTCAACATCTTATGAATTCCCCACAAGACTAAACTTTGAGCAGGAACCAAGTCTGCCTTTTTAAATCGTTGTGTGCTCTACTGTATAGTAAGCACTGTGTGTAGGACGTAATAGGCACTCAATGCATATGTGCTGAGTGAAGGCAGGAATAATTATTCATTTTGGTATCTGTTTCATCAAAAGAATTATAAGCACTTTGAAAACAAAGAATATTTTCATCTCTGTATCTCAATTGCCAGGTGCAATGCCTGTGTGTAGATCATGCTTGATAAATACCTGTTGAGTGAAAACAAACTTTAGTTTTAATGTATCATACAGTATACAACTTTAACTATAGGCAAAATAGTGCTCTAGAGTGAATTATTTTATTTATTTATTTTTTTGAGACAGAGTCTTGCTCTGTTGCCCTGGCTAGAGTGCCGTGGCATCAGCCTAGCTCACAGCAACTTCAAACTCCTGGGTTCAAGCAATGCTACTGCCTCAGCCTCTCGAGTAGCTGGGACTACAGGCATGCGCCACCATGCCTGGCTAACATATATATATATATATGTATATATATGTTTTTTTTTTTAGTTGTGCAGATCATTTCTTTCTGTTTTTTAGTAGAGATGGGGGTCTTGCTTTTGTTCAGGCTGGTTTCGAACTCCTGACCTTGAGCGATCCACCCGCCTCGGCCTCCCAGAGTGCTAGGATTGCAGGCGTGAGCCACCGCGCCCTGCCTAGAGTGAATTATTGAACATCAAAATTCTTATGAAAATTCTTTGCAAAATATAAAGGTTTTCAAAATAGAGTCAAACTACCTCCATAAAGCAGATTGGAAATATTTCCACTACTGCAGGCTGTGAGCAGAAAGTGCCAGACGTTCCCCAGGCCCCTGGACAAGTGTTCACACACCTCGAGGGCAACCCTACCTTTCTTCAAAGCACAGCCATTGAGTTAGAATAATGTAGCAGTTAGCAGATGAAAACCACGCTTTATTTAAAAAAAAGAAAAACGAAAAAAGAGGACATGAAAGGTAAAGCCGGCTGGCCGGTGCTTTATAATTGCTTACTCGTTCCCTATTGCATTTTAAAAATGCTAAGTTTCAAGGGGCGGCTTTTCAATTTGGTGTAATTTTCTGAGGCAGCACTGCAAGTAAAGATCACTCAGAGGACCCAGATTCCTGCCAACTCTTGCTGGTGCTAAGAAGCCATGTGCAAGTGTCTGAGTTCAAGTTTAACTGAAGACCATTGTAAAAAAAAAAAAAATCAGGCCGAGTTGAGCTGCACAGTGGGGGATCACTGCATACACAGCAAGTGGGAAGAAATGAGAATACCTGCCGTGGGGAGTGGAGAGGGAAATTGATTGCGCACATTTAAATAGATGGGGTTAAGATTTTTCCCTGACAGTAAAACCCTTGAATTCTAAGATGAGGAATTTAAGAACAAATGCTTTGAGGTGGACAAGGAGAAGAACTGTGAACTCTCTTTTAACCTCCTCAATCAGTACTTCTTAGATGCAAACCAGGGAACTGTCTAGCTCATTGGAATACCTGTATGTTCAGGGCAAAGGGTGGTGTTGACCCTGCTGTGTGGTGTGGTAACCCTGCTTGCTGTTTGCTGCAGAGACTGCCTCTTCCAGGGGGAGATCATCTGGAAGGCTGTGGAATCTTGGCTCTGGCCCCACTCTCATTTATTGGTCAGCTGGAGAAGGTGATGGAAAATGTGCGCTGGGAAAACACAGATGGGTGTGTGAACCGGCAACTTGTGCTTAACCCTTAATGGCCTGAAGGAGTGGCTCTCACACCATGGTCCTGGAACCAGCAGCATCAGCCCCACCCTGGCGCATGTGAGAAAAATGCACATTCTCAGGCCCAGCCTGCCCCCCGCCCCCCCCCGCCCCCAGCCCCAACTGATTGAATCAGAAACTCTGGCAGCGCGACCCAACAATCTGTGTCTTAGGAAGCCCTGTAGGTGACTCTGGGCATATCATCATTTGAGAACTCCTTGCCTAAAATACTGAGAGAACATGAGGAAATTTGTTGACTAGAAAGAATAAAATTATAACTCGGAATGAATCTAGCATTCATGCTAATAAAGGTAGGGAATGACTATATGGTCACAAATTTTTTGAGGGGATTTGGCAACGTCACTATCATCATCAGTGCCAGTTAATATTAGGAAAAGTCAATATATTGGTTAGCTATTGCCGTAAAATTGCTGCATAGCAAAAAGCCACAACATCACAGTGGCATATAACTGTAGACATGTTTTATTCTGTATCAGCAAGGTTCAGTCAATCTTGGCTGGGTTTCGTCTTGTGTCTGAGTGCTGGTTGATCTAGTTTGGGCTTATGCAGGGTGACTTTACTTTGTTCCACAAGTCTGTCATCCTTTTCCTAGGACCCACAGATAACCCAGGCATGTCCTTGGCATGGCAATGGCAGAAATAGGAGAGCACAGGCAGAAACATGGACGGTCCCTTGAGGCTTAGAACTGGCACATCTGTCAGGTCCACATCATTCTGTTGGCCAAAGTGAGTCATGTGTTCAAGCCCAGATGGGGAAATAGATTTGCCTCTGTAATGAGAGCAGTTGCAAAGTCACAGGGCAAGGAGCGTGGACACGACTAGGGTGCAGGACTGGAGCCATTAATGCAATCAAACCATAGCCACCAATGAACAAACTTCTTTTTGAGTTAATTATTAGCAGCACTTGGACAACAAACCCCAAATGTGAATTTGACTTAGGGGAAAAAAAATGTATCCTTCATTTTTGTTCCCAAAAGAATGCTGATCTTACTGATTTCAGTTGGATCAACTATGTGATTCTCAATGAAGGTATGTTAAGTCAGATTAATCATGAAAAAATTAGCAGAAGAATACAAGAAAAAGTAGTTTTCCTTTTTGAGACAGAGTCTCTCTCTGTCACCCTGGCTAGAGTGCAGTGGCATCATGGCTCACTGCAACCTCAAACTCCTGGGCTCAAGGGATCTTCCTGCCTCAGCCTCTCGAGTAGCCACGATGCCCAGCTAATTTTTCTATTTTTAGTAGAGACGGGGTCTCACTCTTGGTCAGGCTGGTCTCGAACTTCTGAGCTCACATGATTCTCCTGCCTCGGCCTCCCAGAGTGCTAGGATTGCAGGCACGAGCTGCTGTGCCTGACCTGTTTTTTAAAACTCTGTAATAAATTGATACTATTTAAGCCACTTTGTTTCTCAATAATGTATCAAATCCAGTCCTTAAAGACAAATCTGAGGATAAGACCTTATCCGTCTTGGGCTTTCATGCTTTCTCCCCGCTGTATTCCTCTATTCCATCTTGGCTGCCACAGTCAGAGAGTCAGAAAGCACGAGGACACTTTTTTCATGCATCTGTAGTGTGGACTGTCATCCTTAAGTAAATTCCTGGTATTCTGTATCTGCAAGGAGTCATCTGACATGCATGTCTGTTTGAAATAGAAATTTCTAAACCAGATCTCACCACGGCTTTTGGGGGTTGTTTTAATGTTTGTGTTAACATGCTTAAAGCTCTAACTTGGGTGGGACAAAGGTGATATATGTAACCTAAACATTTGTACCCCAGTAATACGCTGAGATAAAAAAAAAAACAAAACAAAAACCACTGCATTCCTAATTAGCTGCTGAAACGGAAGCTTAGGGGACAAGTGTTGCCCACAATGTGTTCACAATTACCAGGTGTAATTACACACGGAGCAGAGATTCAAATCAAGGAGAAATCAGCTTCTGGAAACACCGTGCAAGCACCTGCTGGATCTCCCTGCCTTTATCCCCGTTGGTATTTCTGAGGCATGGACCCAACCGATAAAATAGGAGGGAGCTACCGTTTAGCTGTATTTAACCTCCGAAGATGACATTTCCCCATGTTGTTGGCCAAACATAGAATTTTCTTTTTGCTTTTCACATATAATGTGAATAAAATGATTTTTTTCTCATTGCCCTGAGTGTTAACGGAAAGAAACCTCAGATCATTTTGAAAATCCTCTAATTTTACTGGTGAAGAGACATGGCCGAAAACAGTGATGTAACTGGTTCGAAGCTGCCTGGTTAGGGCAGGAGCACCAGAGGAGTAAGGTTATTACACTTCACGTTCATTTGGGAAGGGGGCGTACTCATGGTTCAATGAATCAAGTGCAAAACAGGGAGCAGAGTGTTATGGTCTGTGGTCTGTGGATATTAACGGAATTCAATTTTCCTATTTGTGAACTGGAGATAAACATGCTTGTTATGTGCTTAGAATGTTCGGGTCAGGAACACGTTCTTTTCAAAATTAATAATAGTCATTAAGCGATTTGGAGAAAAGTGCCACTGGCCAATCATTTCAAATCAATTCATAGGATCAACAGTGAACTCTGGTACTGAGGTGGGGTATGCTAGGGATAGAGTGAGAGAAGGAGTTCGTTGACTTTCTCAACAACTACAGTTATCTGTTTGATTAGAGGTTTATTTTTATAAAGACCTTCAGGGTAGGACAAGAACAGGGAGTGGATTTCTCCAACACCTGCCACCAAGCACTCTCAGGGTATCCTGGCGACCCCCTTGAAATAGTGCTGCCAGAAGCCTATGCTTCAAATTTGCTTGGAATTCATCTCTTCCTTTCTTTTTTATGATGCTGAACCGGAGGATAAAAAGATAAAGAATTGCATAGCCTGGCACGTGAATGCTTCCCCACTGCGTGCTGCTGTTGTGGGGAGGAAGCAGCAGCCGCCAACCGCTGTTTTATTAATAATGAGGCATTCACATAAATTCCATGCAAAATTGATTTTTGACTGTTATATAAGAATCAAATACCAGGCTTTAAAAAGTAATTGAGAAATCTATTTGTAATTTACTTTGCCTATAAGAACCCGCTGTCCTGCCATAAACAATTTTACAGTATTTTCCCCCCTGTTAAACAGCTATTTTTACACGTTTGGCCTTTCTTGTATGACATGCAGTCAGGAGGTGTATGAATACAGGTTTGAAACAACATGTGGCCACAATTTCTTTCAGTTTCATCTTCAAGGGGATCTCTTGCAAGTTGTGCTATCATTTTCATCACAGTACAGGTGAAGTATGTTAATGGCTAATTATCTGACACTAGGTGTTGACTGATGAGTCATAAATATGCTTCCTGGCAGTAGGAAAGCATTATGAAATAGCTAAGCATGGAAAAAAAAAAAAAACCCAAACCAAACCAACGAACCAAAACAGTCTGTCTCTCACTTGTCTTTAAATGCCTTAAGGGCTATGGTCAAATGGAAAAGTCTCTTGTTACAAAGAGATTCTCTTGGAACCTATTCAATATTCAGTAGTTTTGTACATACTAAAGTCAGCCAAAAGTATTTAAAGTATAATCGATGTATTTCTAAGATTTCTAAAAATTAGAGGGACAAAAAATTAAAGAAGACAAATAGCTAGCATCAAGGACGCAATGTTTTACATATTGTGGCTTAACTTTCATGTATATTTCCTTAAGATTATTTCTCAGAAGGGAACACGTTTCTGTTCTTTTTTTTTTTTCTTTTTTCTTTCTTTTTCCATTAGATGGCCAACAAGAAAACACACTTCTGTTCTTATCCTAGGACATTTTTTTTCTTTTTAAGGGGTGTTAACCCCCCTTGATTTTTTCAAAAATCCATTCCTTATAGTTTTATTGAGGTATACTTTACATACCATAAAATTCTAAGTGAACAGTTTTATGAATTTTCGTAATTGTACACAGTTGTGTAACCATTTTCATGATCAAGTTAGAACATTTCAATCACTCTAAAAAGTTCACTTGTGCCTCCTGAAGTCAATCCACTCCCACCCACCCCCAAACTCCCGGCCCTAGGCAACTGCTGACCTGTTTTTTGTTGCTATGGTTTTTATCTTTTCTAGAATTTCATATAAATGGAATCATAGTATGTGGCCTTTTGTGCTCAGCTTCCATGTTGTGGAGTGTATTATTAATAATATTTTGTTCCTTTTAGTGCGAATGGGTACTTCATAGTAAGGACATACCACAATTTGTTTATCCATCCACTAGTTAATGGACACTTGCGCCGTTTCTCCTTTTTGGCTATTATGAATAATGCTGCTATACACATCCACGTAAAAGTTTTGTGTGGACATGTTTTTATTTCTCTTGGGTAAGTAACTAGGAGTTAGGTTGCTGGGTCATGTGGCTTGCATATGTTTAACTTCATATGAAACTGCACCGTTTTATACTTCCACGCAGGTGATATATGAAAATCGCAGTTGTCGTGCCTCCTCACTAATCCTTGATAATGTTAAACGTGTGGTAAAGAGCTCATTGTGGTTTTAATTGGCATTTCCCTTGTAATTTGTGATGTTGAGCATCTTTTCATGTGCTTATTGGCATTTACGTAACTTCTTTTGTGAAGTGTCTGTTCAAATCTTTTCCCCATTTTTATTGGTTTGTTTCCTTCTTACTGAGTTGTGAGAATCTTTCATATATTTTGGATACAAACCTTTTTGTCAAATATATGTTTTGTATACATATTATTGCAGTCCTTGGCTTGCCTTTTTGATTTTTTTTTTTATTTCAGCATATTATAATGGGGGTACGAATGTTTAGGTTAGAGCCTTTTTGATTTTTAATAGTTTTTGTTTTTGAAGAGCAAAAGCTCTTAATTTTGAAAAAGTCCATTTAGTAAATATATTCCTTTATGAGTCGTGCTTTTTGTATCCTGTTTAAGAATGCCTTTCCTAACTGGTATCACAAACATTTTCTCTTATGTTTTCTTCCAGAAATTTAATAGTATTAGCATCTGGGTTTAGGTGTATGGTGTGTTTTGAGTTAATTTTTGTATGTGTTTTAAGGTTAACCATTTTGCTGATTTTCGCATTTAATTATCTTGGCATCTTTGTCAAAAATCAATTGACAATGTAAGTTTGATTCTATAATATTTCTGGACTATCTATTCTGCTCTACTAGTCTATAAGTCTACCCTTATTCCAATACCACACTGTCTTGATTATAGTAACTTTCTCTCGAGACTTAGAATCAGGTAAAATAAATCCTTCAATCTTATTATTCTTTTTCAAAATGGTGTTGGCTATTCTAGGTCCTTTGCATTTCCATATACATTTTAGCATCTATTTGTCAATTTCTTTGAAGAAGCCTGCTGGGATTTTGATTAGGATTGCACTGAATTTATAGATTGACTTGGGAAGAATTCATTTTAAGATGTTAAACGCATTTTAAACTATTACTAAAATTGCAATATGCACAACATGCACACTAAAATGCGTCATGTACCAATTTTTAACACACTGGGATAATTAACATGTCAATTTGTGCAAACAGGTTAACTAGGTTTTTTGCAGACAGAATAAAGCTTTTTCTGTTATCTCTGTTTAATCAAGGTGTGGCTTGAGATCCCAAACCACTGTTGAGACTATTACCATTTGCATCTATTTATATATATGTGAACCGTGATAGTCTTGATTCTATGCAATCTAAATAAAATACAGCATTAAGTTGGAGGTAGAAGTGGATATGTCTGTTGCAACTATGTTTAGCAAGATAGTTTCATTAGTTAATTAATTGACTTTATAATAAAGTATATGTAGGAATTTGAATGCTTACAGATTTATACTAATAAAAACTTCTTCAAAATGTTTTTATATATTTCAACCACAGGCAAGATTTCAACTGGAACCATAACAAGTTAGAATAGATGCACTGAATTTTAGTAGAAGAAAATAAGTATGGAACAACAGAGACCTGAGTTTAAATGATAGCTCTGCCCCTAAGTAGCTTGGGCAAATCATCCCTGTTTCTGAGCCCTGATTGTGGTGATAATAATGCCTACCTCACAGTTGTGATGCAATGAAAGATTATGTGTAAAACACCTAGCATGTATGCAGCTGATGCATATGAAGCAATGGTGTTAGTAAAAATGGGGCAAAATACAGGTCTTGGGATCTGGCGAAAATTTTGAAGGGCCTGATGAATGTTGAAATGGACTGAAACGTGAGCAAGGAAGTTTGCATATTCTGTGTATGGCTAACCTGTGGTGGTGTGTCTTCTCTGCCCACGGGTCCTTAATAGCAACTTAACATACACCTGCAGAAGCTCAGGGTGAAGACCATTAAGTCACCAAGCGATGTTCCAGTGGACATCGTAGTAGACAGGTAGTGTCAAGTCTAACTGACTTCCCATAGGCAGCTTGGAAACCTCACTTCTCAGAAGCTTTCAGTAAGAGGGGGGCTTGTGGTGCTGAGTGTTCTTCTTCATGTAGGTATTGGCCTTGGCTGCACGTGGACACTTTTTTGATTGCTCCCCTGGTTGTCTCTGCTCTTCTGTCCTCACCCTTCCTTTTATTCCCATGTGGCACAGGCATACCAATGAAAAGTCATCCTAGTGATCACAGTAAATGCCTACCAGTCATCAGTGCTTGCCTTCAGCTGCTCACGCCCCACAGCCCCAGTGCCATGGGAGGTGGATGGCTTGGTGAGACATTCTATCAACAGGCATTGGGAAGCAGGAGCCCCAGGCCCTTACTCGTCCACGAACTTGTACCAGTTCCCAAATCTCAGTTTCTACCTTAATAAAATGCCTGACCTACTCAAGGGTCTGCCATGGGGAATTGTGTGAGAAATTGCATGGGGAATGTGCTTTGTAAACTATAAAGTGCTATATAAACCTCTGGGGTTGCTGTAATATGATGCATGTGATATCACTGTCCTCTTGTTCCCCTTCCTCCTGCCGTCAGACTCATGGGAAGTTTAGTCCCATCTAAATCCTTTGACTTGAATAGAGCAGGAGTAGGCGTAGTGATAGCTACAGACACAAACAAAAGACTAGAATCATAGACTCCCAGAGTTGAATAGGAACCCAGTGGTCACCTACTTAAACACCTGTCTGTGGAGAAAACAAACATGGATGACAGAGCCCCAGGGAAGAGAAAACCAGGCTTTCCATTGGCTCTTTAACTGGATATCAGAGAAGCACATATTTTGTAGTCTGTAGTTGAGGGACTCCAGGCTCAAAGACTTTCAGATGAGTTGAAGGACAAAAGATTCTGGAAAGAGTTGGAATATTTTTGGTTTCCAATAAATTAACAGAGAGCAAACAAGAAATGATTCCAAGGAAAGATGAAAAAATATGTATTTCTCATTTTTCCCCCACCCCCTGTATTTCTCATTTTTAAAAGAATTCTGTCTGATGTTGTTTACCTTAAATAATACAATGTAAACAATAATTAAGGTTTTTAGGCAGTGATGCAAATAAAAAGTCAAAAATTCTTGGATGGACTAGATGAGCTGAATTTTACTGATTTGTTTTTTTGGTTACTTTTCATTTTGTTCAGTCATTTTACTGCTTTACTCCGTTTTACTGATTCATACACTGGTTGGTTTAGTAACTGTCAAATTGCTATGCCCAGAAATCTAGTATATAACTGATGAATGGCTAGATAAAAGGTGATCTATCCATACAATGGAATATTATTTAGCCATAAAAAGGAATGAAGTAGCCATGAATGCTACAACATGAATAAACCTTGAAAACATTATGGTAAGTGAAAGAAGCCAGACACAGAAGGCCACATATTGTATAATTCAATTTATAGCAAATGTCCAGAATAGGCAAATCCATAGAAACAGAAAGCAGGTAAGTGATTGCCAGGGGCTTGAGGGAGAGGGGATGAGGAGTGACTGCTAAACGGAAAGTAGGTAAGTGATTGCCAGGGGCTTGAGGGAGAGGGGATGAGGAGTGACTGCTAATGGATACAGGGTTTCTTTCTGGGGTGATGAAAATGTTCTGGAATTAGGTAGTGGTGATGGTTGTACAATCTTGTGAATATATTAATACTAAAACCCACTGAATGGTACACTTTCAAAGGGTGAAGTTTATGGCATATGAATTATATCTCAGCAACACCAAAAAAGAAATCTAGTATTTAATGTATTTTTTAAAACCCCATCTCAGCAAAATTCTGATCTTAGACAGGAAGTTAGGAGTAGAATTTTTTTTTCTGTCATCTATACCATAGACGGTGAACGTTGATGGTGTAATTAAAAGGAACACTGGTCTTGGCAAATGGCATGATTGTTGGGCAAGTCACTGCACTTCTCTTAGCCTTGGTTCCTAATCTACAAAGCAAAGATAGTATTCCTTTTCTACCTCCATCACAGAGTCAATGTGAAATAATAACAACAGGATGTACTTAATGAGAGTCAATTATCTACCAGGCACAATTGCTGGCATTTTATGTGTATTATTGCATTTTTCTTATGAAGTATTATTCTTATCCCAAGTGTATAGTTAAAGAAAATGAAATAATATGTGTAAAACTGCTGTACAAATAGAAGACATGAATATATTGTTTTATTTCACAAAATCACTAAAAAATAATGCTTATTTTTTTTCAGTTTATTAAAGCATTATGTGTCCATTGAAAAAAATTAGAAAATACAAAAAGCTGTAAGGAAGAAATTAAAAGCAACTCATAAACCCAAAAAAGACACTTAGTAATGTTTTTATATACTCTCTTCCAATTTTTTAAAAAGTACATATGTATACATACCTATACTCATGTACATATATGTGGAGATATATATGTATATATATATAGGTTTTACAATATAAATAAAATATTGTATTCTGTTTTTTAAAATAGTTTCAATAACTGGGTAGGGATATACCCTCTTAAGCTGTGTGCCTAGGCCAGTAGTTGGTTGGTTAATTGAAAAGTTTCATTTAAATCAGGTGAGGCAGATGCTGTTGTCGTCTATTACACAAAAGTCCTTCTCTTTGTCCTAGCTAAAATGACCCTGATTTTGCAGGTGTGTGGAAATGACTTGCTCAGTGAAGGCAAGCATCCTCTCTGGCCCAGGAAGATGAAATTGGACTGATCAAAGCCTCAAGATTGAGATGCCCATCTAAGTGCTAAGATGTTCTAAATCACTGATGACAATCCCATTCTCCTCTGCCAGGAGTAGTTTGGGGGTTAGCAAGTGACCCAGTTCTGCCAGTGAGATATAAAGAAAAGCTTTTTAGGAGCTTTTGGAAAAGATTTTCTTCCTGCTAAGGAGAGAGAAGCATGAGGCAAAAACTTCCTCCTGCTTGCTCGACATCAGCCCTACCTTCCTGCCATTGGCTCCCTGGCGCTGTGGTGGCAACTCCCCAACATGAGGGAAAGCCAAGGCCCTCTCAGCCATACTGACCCTGAACCCTGATGTGTTCTAGCCACTGAAATCACCAACCCTGGCACCACTTAGCTTCAGACTCTGTACATGAAATTATAGTGCTTACATACTTCAGCCTAAAGTGAAACAAGCAGTGGAAATTAGTGAGATAATAAATGATATGGAATTATTTTTAAAAACACATGCATTTCTCAAACATTTTTAAAAAACTGAAAGCATATGTATATTCATTCACCATTTTTTAAAAATACAGGCAGAGGTCTTCTCTATTATGACTGGAGATTTGCACTTTCTTATATAAACAATATCAATAATGCACTTTAAATTTCTAAGAGTTTTTGTTTTGTTTTATTTTAAAGTAGAAAAAGAACTTAGAGACAACTACAAATGGTTTCAGCACAGACTCCTGTTAAATCAGCAGTTCTCAATCTTGAGAATCACTGCTCTAGACTTTTTGATTTTCTCCAATGCTTGCTGTTGCCTTGTAAGAGTAACTTTCTTTCCTTCTTTTTTTTTTTTTTTTTTGCTTAGCAATTTGCTGTTAACTAAATTTTGCAAATCATACAACTTAATTTTCATAAAACAACTGTCTTTCTTTTTGCATTCCTAATTTCAACAGCAGTTACCAGGAGCACACAAACCGGCATGGACACAAATACATCCCACTCTTGTTAAGGGACCACCCAATTTTGGAGAGGAGAGTTCTTGGGTGTCCTCATGAGAAATGTTCAATGTGTTTCTCAGGGGAAGTAAAGATGACTAATCCGGTAAGTTGGTCCAGTGGAAGTGCATTAAGAAAGATTCTACTGTATCTACATATGTGTTTAACCATTTTCATTTTGTTGAGCAAATTTTTTATACTTTTTGACTTTAAAAGAAAGCTAAAATGAATATCCTTATAAATCTTTGTCTGTATAAATGGCAATTAGGATAAATTCCTACAATAAGAATTAATATGTCAAAAAGATATAGGTATCTTTACCATTTTTAGCATATACACTCAAATTGCTTTCCAAAAAGATTGTATAAATTTGTACTACCATTTCTCCACATCTTTACTAATTCAAAATGTTATTGTTAATCAAGAAATATGCTAATTTTGACCCCAAATTATTGCTTTTATTTTCTATAAATAATTTGTCTGAAATGGTGAGATTGGTCACTTTAAAAATACTTATTAATAATTTGTATTTCTTTTTCTGTGAATTTACATTTTATGTCCTTTGACCATTTTTCCACAGAGGTGTGATAGTCAGGATCCTTGGTTACAGAAGATGGGAATTGACTTTAGTTAATTTACACAGAAAAAGAAAAGAATTGGTTGCAAAGGTTGTTGGGTAGCTCACATCATTGAGGGGAAGATTGAGAACCAGGGTTGGGCAGGAGCCTTGCGGTACAAGGCACAGTCCACGTCCCGCTACAGAAACAATCTGTTAAGGCACCGCTGCTATCACCATAAGTGCTAGACAATGGCTGGCACCATGACCACTGCGCAATGACTTCTTTGGCCTCCAGACTCCACAACAGAATCTGTGAATAATCTTTAATAGATCCTATACCTTTCTGTCTCACCTTCACAGATGCAAACGCTCAGATGGGAGCATACGATTGGCTGTGTTTAGATCACATGGCCTCTCCCTGTGGCCCCTGAGCCCAGATGGAGGGCATCCTGTGCATCATGGGATTTCCTCCTAAGGGAAGGAGTGTTGCATTCGGGCACCTAAATGACAGAAATCCACTACATACATGGAGTTTTATTCAAGTGTGTGAGCTCATTATATGCAATGTGTATTGACATATTATCTATCATATTTTTTAAAAAAATTATTTTGCCAGCTTATTGTTTGCTTTTAAATTTTATTTATATTGCTTTTTGAAATAGAAAAGTTTAATTATTTTATGTAGTTAAATCTGTTTTTACTTTTTAAAATATTCTCCATTATGTTTATGCCTAGAAAACCTTCCCTAATCCTTAGATTATAGATTCATCCACTTTCAAAGGTTTTTACAATTTAATTTTTTTAAATTTACATTTGTATCTTTAAACTCACATGTGTGTGTGGGGGGGTGGTATAAGGGAAGGATCTAATTCTTGTTCACTTCCCACTCCCCCATAGTTATCCTGCTGCTGCATTGGCTAAGTCTTTCCTGACTTACTGTGATGGCACCTTTATCACATAGTAAATTCCTTTATATACCAGATGTGTTTCTGGGCTATTTATTCCATTCCATTTATCTGCCTTCTGATTTTTGCTATAGTTTTTTACAGTTTAATTGCTAAAATTTTATAGTATGTTTTAATCACCCAGGCCTCCTTTCATTACTTAAATGTGTTTTTTTTTTCCTCCCAAAAATGTGATGGTCAGTCCTCTTTTTTGTTCCAGTTAAACTTTTAAAATTAAATTTCATTAATTAACTAAATTGACAAATAAAAATTGTAGATATTTGTGGTGTATGACATGATGTTTTGAAATATGTATACATTGTGGAATGGCTGCAAAGAGCTAAGTAACATATGCATTACCTTACATATTTAACATTTTTTGTGGTAAGAACACTTAAAATAGACTCAGAATTTTCAAGTATATGATATATCGTTATTAAGTACAGTCACCATGCTGTAGATTAGGTCTCTTGATCTTATTTCTCTTGTCTGACTGAAATTTTGTGTCCGTGACTAATATTTCCCCAGTCCCCCTCTCCCTAGCCTCTGGTAACCACCATTTTGTTCTCTGTTTCTATGAGTTTGACTTTTTTAGATCCCACATGTAAGTGAGATCATGCAGTATTTGTCTTTCTCTGCCTGGTTTATTTTACTTAACATAATGTTCTCCAGGTTCATCCATGTTGTCACAAATCGCAGGATTTCCTTCTTTTTAAAGGCTGAATAGGTTCCTTAGCCATTCATCTGTTAATTGGCATAAGTTGATTCCAATTCTTGGCTGTTGTGAATAATGCTGCAATGGACATGGAGTGTTCTGATATCTCTTCGAGACACTGATTTCATTTTCTTTGAATATACACCCAGTGAGATTACTGGATCACATGGTAGCTCCATTTTTAATTTTTTGAGGAACCTCCATACTATTTTTCATAATGGCTATACTAATTTATAATTACATTCCCACCGACAGTGTATAGGGCTCCCTTTTCTCCCATCCTCGTGAACACTTGTTATTTTTGACTTCTTGATAATAGCCATTCTAATGGGTATGAAGTGATATTTCATTGTGCTTTTGATGTGCATTTCCCTGATGACTAGTGATGTTGAGCATCTTTTCATATATCTGTTGGCTATTTCTAGGTCTCCTTTGGAAAAAGTGTGTATTCAAATCTTTTGCTCATTTTTTAATTAGGTTGTTTGTTTGTTTGTCATTGAGTTGTGTGAGTTCCTTATACATTTTGGATATTAGCCCCCTATCAGACATATGGTTTGCAAATATTTTTTTCCATTCCAATAGATCGTCTCTTCACTTTGTCGATTGTTTCCTTTCCTATGCAGAAGCTTTTTAGTTTTATATAATCCATTTGTCTATATTTGCTTTTATTGCCTGTTCTTTTCAGTGTCATATTCATAAAAACATTGCCCAGACCAATGTCATCGTTCCAAGTTAAACTTTAGAAATATTTTACAAAATTCTGAAAATTATCCCTGTGAAGATGAGGCTAAATCCTCAAATTAGTTTTAGAAGAATTTTTAAAAATATCTTTATAAAGTTGTTTTTTTATTGACAAATGTTTATTCAAGTCTTCATGTTTTGATAAAATTTTGTAGTTTTTTCATTTTGGTTGTATAACTTCATTTTAAAGATTTTTCATTTTTGAAAACTTAAAAAAAATTCAAAAGTAGATCAATCTGTCCCTTAGACCTTTGATAACTTTCCGTTTTTTCCCTAGTTGTTTATTTATTCAGATGATCTACTTCTTGACATAACTGATAATTTTTACTTTATTATGAAATAATCCAGTTCATCAATATTTACAAATTTATTAACATAGAGAATAATTCTTTAAAAATTTCTAATGTATCTGTTATATCTCTTTTCATTTTTAATTTTTTTGTTCTTTCCTTTTATCTCTGTTTTCTATATTAGATTTGTCAGATTCTTGTTTAGTTTTTCCACAGAGCCAGCTTTTCTTTCTATTTATCACTTACACTCTTTATGTTTTTAAATCCTGTTATGGCAGTGATTAAGGGCAAAGACTCTGCACTCAGACAAACCTGGATTAAATTCTGATTTTGCCATTTCCTAGCTGTGTGATTTTGGGCAAATTACCTAATGTCTCAAAAGTCTTAATTTTTTTATTTGTAAACTATAGCTAATAATACTCATCTCTCAGCAATAATGGGGGATTCAACAAGATAATTATGTGAGGCACTTGGTTCAGTACCTGGCTCATGGCAAGTGTCCAAACATCATCATCATCATTTTACTTTAAATTTATTTATTTTATTAATTATCTGATTTATAAAATTATTCATTTATTTGTTTTCATACTTGACTTAATAATTCATAAGGATGTGAGTTCACTTCTGATTGGAATTTTGGCAGCCTCCCACAATTTTTATTAGTATTCTTAGTCATATTATTTCTTCATTATATTGTTTAAAACCTAGTCTAGGATTTGATTTGCTTCGTAGCTCAGTGTAGAGGAGTGTTTTTAAAAGTTCCAAGTTATTAGTTTTCCTTATTTATCAGTTTGCTTGTTTAAATATGCAACAATAGTTTTTGGGTTGATCTTATTGTCCTTGGAAATTTGTGGTCTTTAGAATTTCTGCTTTGGGGAATTAATTGCTGTTTTTATGGTCTAATATATGGGCATTGCTTATTAAATATTGCTCTGTTATTTGGTTCACAAAATTGTTTATCACTATTTTCCCTTCATTGTGGGTTATACATATATTAAATTTATATTGATAAACAATATAAAATTATATTTTTGGCCTGCTGGTTTGTATGTTTTTCTTTTGTTTATATTGATCAGATACATATTTACCCATTCTTGTACTTTTTACCTTTCTGGGTCACTTTGTTTTTGATGGATTTCTTTTAAGCAGCATGGAGTTGAATTTTATTTTTCAAACTATTGGTCCTTAAATGAGCTGCTTTAACCCATTTATAATTTTTCTCTTAATTTATATTTTATATTCGTTCTGACATATTACTAGTTCCTCATCTTTTGCTTATTTGTTGTATGAAGTATGCTTGATTTACTTTCAAAATTTACTTTCATTATTCTATTAAGGTAATAGTGAAAGATAATCTTATTATTTAAAATTTACTATTGGTTACCTTTAAATTATTTAAAAAACCATTCTTTAACATTCCTCAAATTTTCAAAACCAAGAATGAAACCATAGCTTTACATTCCTCTTATAAACCATGGGAAAGTCGGCATACTTTTACTATTTTTCCCCTATTGTTTTCCCATCTTTGATAATGTAAACCTAGATTTAAAGATGTAAGACACGTATTATTGCTATTATTTTTTATGTAATGTTTTTCTTTTATGGATACTTTTGGACGTTTGCTTTCTGTCCTTAACAAATTTATTTTATGTAATTAAAATGTATACCTTCTATCACAGCTCATTACTAATCTTCAAACATGATAGTGACATTCTTATGTTGCTTGTTTTAAATCATTTCTCAGTAAGAAGGGATGTGTCTATAAGTAAATTGTTTCAAGAAAGGTCCCAGGAAAATATATTTTTTAAGCACTTTCATATTTGAAAATAGTTTTGTTATTTTTGCACACGAAAGATAACTTGTCTGGGTATGACATTGTGGGTAGAAATGTTTCCTTAAAATTCTGTACATGTTCTTTTTGTCTTTACAGAATTTACTATGGTGAGGGAAAGGCTGAGTCCTGTTTGGTTTTTACTGATTTGAGAGTGAACATTTTCCCCTTTTCTCTCATACTTGTAGGCTACTTTTATTTATCTTCAATCTTTAAAAGTTCTCAAGGATGCTTCTAGATGTTTTCATAGATTCATTTTGCTTGGTATATAGTGGATTCTTGATCTGAATATGCTAACATTTTTTAAAGGTTAAAAACAGTTAAAAATTGAATACTTCTGTTACATCCCTTCTGTTTTTTTCTGAAAAACATGTATAGTTCTTAGGCCTTCTATAGCTATTATCTTCTCTTTAACCATTTCATCTTTGCTCTTTTCCTGTATGTACCAGAAGTTTCTCAGGTTCATTTACTACTTTTCTGACTTAAAATTATCTACAGTGTCATGTCTATTCTACAAAACTTCAAATGCAGATTTTAATTCTATCATCATTGCATTTTGATTTCACTTTAATCCTTTTTTACCTCACTCATTTTCATTTTCATCTCATCTTGCTGTCTTTTTCTCATGACCTAGTCTCTTGCTAGAAATATCTGCTCCTGTTCCATAGAGGTCATTACTTCTTGAATTCTATTGAAGATGGAAAGAATTTTCTGAAAATTTCTTTTAATTCCTGTGATAAATCATTTTCAGAAATTGGTGTTCACTCCGAGTCTTTAGGATGATGTCCTCTATTTGTTTGTCATTTACCAAACTGCATTTGTTAATTATTCTTCTCGTTACTCTTCTTAACAAAGGAGATCTATCCAGACCTGGTGTTTCGAGCAGGCCCTACTTTCTGTGTGCTGAATACTGGCCCACTTCCCTTTATAGAACCATTAAGGGAATACATCTGGAGGGCAAGTTGATGTCCAGAGCCACTAGTTCAATTTCTGGTGTTCGACTTGCTTTCTTTCCTTAGGCGTTGATTCAGTATTAGTGCTTGTCCTGCCTTCATTCTATCCCTCCTGATAGGAGATCCACAATATTCA
This sequence comes from Indri indri, assembly GCA_004363605.1. NCBI lineage: Eukaryota > Metazoa > Chordata > Mammalia > Primates > Indriidae > Indri > Indri indri. The sequence continues at coordinate 9,448 of RJWJ010003874.1, read as the reverse complement.
GTCTATGTGGTTGTCAGGGAATTTTTGTTCTCTCTTCCCTTGCATTGTACACCCTTCCCTGAGTGTAATGAGGCACCTTCAAAGCCTGCCTCCCCATTCCCTCTTGTCTACCACTTCATTTTTAGGTAGCTTCCTTGACTATTTTTATGAAAAAAGCTGCAGATGAGAGATTGGATGCGGAAGGAAAATAACACTCCAGCTTAAAAAGGAGCACTTACACAGGAGAAGAATGGCTGTCTGATTTAATGAGCCAGGTGGCAGACAGCAGGGAAGATATAATGGGCCTTTCTAACTTCAGACAGGTGGGCTTTCTCTAGCTCTGGCGGCAAGCACAGGTGGGCCACTAATTGCCTTTAAAAATCCAGGTCTAGTGACCTTATAGTTAGCTGTAAGGTTGATTGTCATTCTTAATTTTTGGTGGCAACATAAATGTTTGCCTTTGTGCTTGTGTGTGTGTGTGTGTGTGTGTGTGTGTGTGTGTGTGTGTGTGTGTGTGTGCATTTTAGTGGAAGACGCTATATCAGGGCTATTAGCCAGATGCCATTTTAAACTGGAACTCTTTAGGGCCTTTTTATTTAAAAAATTAACTACCAGGTTGCTTTTATCTACCAACTATGTGGCATATGTGAGACATAAGTGAGAGAAGGCCTCGAAGGTGCCAGGGGAACGAGGAGAGAAGACATATTTGAGAACCGAGCATCACCTCCCACTTACCCACCGTTCCTGGTGCCCCAGGACCTCTCTTTGTTCTTACTCCTTGCTTCCCCTTTCTTTGTAAGCCTGGATTTCTGGATTTAAGTCTTATCTTACATCCATTTTCTCATATCTACTTGATTCAGCTATTGTGTTATTTCTTTGCTGCCTCCCCACCAACTCCAGTTTTACTCATCGAGTTCTCTCTAGGCCGTGATGACCAGGCGCTCAATCCTGGCAGGAATGGCACACACCGGGATGCACCGACCTGTCCTTTCACCTTTTATGGAGGACCAGTGTTTCAGCTTCTGCCTCATTTAGGAGGCACTTACAGGTGACAGATGAAGGAATGGCTGCGTTGCTCCCTAACAGCTTGCAGACTGGAGCCTGACCCTGCTTTGCCACATAGGTACAGCATGTTTCATGGAAAGAGAGTTTAGAGCTGGGCATTCTGCCTACCCCACAGGCACGTCCACTGTGGCTGCCATTGGCATGGCCTAAGCTCCCATTTTGTGTGAGGCTGGGAGGGAGGAAGGCAAGAAATGGTTTCCACTTGTTGCATGCAAGGTCAGGATGGATGACCTCGCAACACAGTTTTTGAATGTTTTTGTCTTATTGGTTAAACTGACAAAATTGCTGTAATTGTGCAAGTCGAGCAAATACGTAAAAAGACAAAATATTTAAAACAACAAAAGTTCAAATCTTAGATGTGAAGGCTCAGGTCACCATTAAAATTCCCTTTGTGATTCTGATGTCGAGGTCTAAGTTATTGTAATATTTCAAGTGCATTAAGGGTTTAATGTACAGGGGCCCATAGATAAATCCTATATTTAATCTATCTTCTTTTACATTTCCATATTTTTTACAGCTGTTGCCAACATGAATATCATCCTCTATAAAAGTACAGTAATTTCAAGAAATATCATAAAGGCTGTATACTTCACCTGTACTTTGCCTTTTTATTGGGTTGTTTTGTTATACCAGGTAAAAATGCTCCTGTACATTTCCTGTTTCCACTGGAGCAATGAGTATGAGCATATCAGGGATATCAAATGATGTTTCCAAATAATCTTTGCCTTTCATTGTCTTAAAAGAAGGGATAAGAACACTAAATTCTAAGTATTTTAACCATGTTATTATTTGAATATTTTTTCTTTTTTTTAAAAAATTACCATTAATGGAAACATTGTAAACTATGCTTACACAGCATAGTTTACAAATATACAAATCTTGATAGATGCTAAGGTAAGTTGTCTAAATAATGCAAAATAGATTGTCTCATTCATTTTTATATAATTATTTAATATGCCTTGCACATAGACATATTAAATAATTATTTGGTGAATGAATATTTGGTGTGTTGCTGATGTAACTTAGATGCCTCTAGCATCTGATACCATCTGAACTTGATATTAGGTTACATGAGACTGAAAAGGTGAGAATGATCATATTTCTGGTTTTCAGGTAGAGGAATAATTTTAGACCATAAGAAGTCCAGAAATCAAATTGTGCAATTTATTCTGTAATCAGCTTTTCATGAAAGTGAAACCCTTACCTAGGCACGGACAGGGACCCCTGTTCTGTGCTTGTGGCGAGTCTTCTCTGTACCCAGGCTGCAGGTTTTTGTCCCTGAGGGAGGCACCCTGGGGGATGTCTGGGGTGTGCTGTGTTCTGTCTGTGTTATGATTCCCTTCTCATAGCTATAACCAATTACGCTAACACAGTTGATCGATTTAAAACTATGTATTGCTTGTTTTAAACAAAACAATGGGCTGGCTGGTAGAGATTTTACGTTTTGATTTGGTTGTTCTGGTGCTACAGAAATATCCCTTTAAAGTAAACACCGGGATGCCTGGAGGAGCAGGAGGCCAAGGTGCTATAAATCACCTGAACATAAACTGGTTGTTGGAAATTCAGAAGATCCAAAGGACCCCTCTTTCCCCTTCAAGTCCATGCCATGCTTGGCTGGTGCCCTTTCAGCCACAAAGGGGAGAAACAATCTATTTATGGAATCAGGTAAGACAACACAATTCTCAAATCAAATCATATTTACTGGGTACCAATAAATGATACATTTGTATAGTACCTTAAAAATGTTATTTATTTGATCTTTACAGCAACAGAAAGTTTCCAGGGAATGTTGCTTTTCTGATTTATGGGTGAAAAATTTGAGGCCCAGAGAATTTTAAAGTCACAGGGCTATTAGTTAGTAGCGGTGGGACCAGATTTCAGGTTTTCTCATTTCTAGTGCTATATCCTTTCCTTTGCCCTAATATTATATTACTATTATTAATAAAATATGCTATCTAACATTTATTGGATCAGGCATGATTTACTCCTCACAAACTCATTTTCCCCTCACAGTAGATCTGTAACATAGGTACTATCATTATCCCCATTCTACAGATGGAGAAACTAAGGCCCACAGTCTTCTATGGCAACTCACTAGGGTGTTGTGGGACACTGCAGGGTGAATGACACAAAACAGGCTCTCGAGTTTATAACCAAATCAGGGCAGTAAGTTGTGCATATGTAAAAGACAATAATAATAACATATTTAAATAATAGCTTGCTAGCAGAAAAGCAGTTATCACAGAGCAGTCCCTAATCATAAGATGGATCACATTGGGAGATAAATACGTACTACCAGAGTTTAGAGAAGAGTGAGGCGATTGCTTTGGGCTGAGGATGTGAAGCCACAGGTGGTGTCTGAGCTGCACCAGGAAGGACCGGTGAGGGGAACAGAGAGACCCCTCCAGGAGTGAGGGGTCCCCTCAGTGTGAACAGGCCACGAAGCTGCAACGCTCCACAAAGGGGCTTTCCGAGTCTCCTACCACTACCCTGTGCTTTCCCTGTCTCCATGGAAGGATTTCGTTTTCACCCTTTCACAGCTTGAGATGAAAAGATAACTGAAGCGCACATTTCGAGGTTCCAGTACGTAACAGACTCAGCAGCAAATTAGAATGGGCATATATACTTTTCTTTTGATTATCAAGACAGTTCTCCTTAAGCAAACGGAATGCAGAAGTCCCCCCCGGAACTCTTTTGTAGGGGATGGGCCGGTGGTAAATCAAACCCTTGACTAGGTCCGCCTCTGTGTTAAAGGGCAGTGGGGCCACGTTGGGCCACGTTGGGCCACGCGCTGCCCAGTCTCCCCACGGAATGCGAACTGCTCCTGAGCAAGCACTGCTCCTCTGGGAAGCAGGAAAAGAAGTTTCAGAGCTCCTAATTCTCTGAGTTCCTTTATTTTTTTTCTTTTTCCTGACCAAACTTACCCTTTTCTTGCAAACTTGACTTCAATGGGAAGGGGAAAGGCGTCTGTGAGGGAGGATATGAAGGTGGAGGATTTCCCTACTAAGCTCTGCTTGAAGGCCTTTCTTTAAATGGTACAAACATAAAAATGAGCAATTATTTTCAAGCTTTGGACTAAAGTGCTATTGGCAAACATTAATTGCCAGCCTCCTGTGTTCCCTATCAGTAGAAAAAGTTCAAGAATGTTTTAGAGTTGGAAGGGGCTGGAAATCTAACCCACAGTCCACTCATTTTATGTATGGGATGGGTGAGTCTCAGACAACAGCAAAATCCAATAATAGGTCCAAGGTTCCTAGCCAGGGAATGTCAGTCTTAAGAGGAGAACCCCAGTATTTGACTCTTAGTTCAGAGTTCATGACAAGTACAGATGCTCTTCGATTTGTGATGAGGTGGCATGCTGATAAACTCATCGTAAGTTCATAAGTCAAAAATACATTTAATGCTCCTAACCTATGGAACATCATAGCTTAGCATGTTCAACCTGCCTTGAACATGCTCAGAATACTTGTATTAGGCTACAGTTTCACAAAATCATCTAATACAAAGTCTATTTTATGATAAAGTGTTGAATACTGGACACAGATGGGCACTTCATAGACATGATGGGATGTGAAAACATAAAACACAATATCCAAAAAATGCTGACAAAACAATGGTGAACTAGCACCTCTTATATTGTCCTGGATAGAGATTGAGCCCATCCTTCGAAGTGAGGTATCATGAAGATGGAAAAGCATGCACCACATGTACTCGCCATCAAATTGGTACTAACTGGTCAACACTAAGGTGTTCACATGGTAGTAATATTCACTGGGTGCCGGTCAGGTGGGGGGTTTGGGGGGTAAACCCACAAATAATGGAAGTGGAGCACACTGTATGGGGGAAGAACACACTTGTAGCCCTGGCTTGGGCGAGGCAAACACACTACATGTAACCAAAGTGTTTGTACCCCCATAATATCCAGAATTAAAAAAATAAAAAAAGTCAAAAAAATGCTGACAATACATGGAGTATCAGTTGTTTACCGTGGTGATTGTGTACGTGGATGACTAGGAGCTGTGGCTTGCTCCCAGCATCGAGGGAGTATCATATTGCACATTACTAGTTTGGAAAAAGATCAAAATTCAAAATTTGAAGTATAGTTTCTACTGAATGCATATTACTTTCACATCATCATGAAGTCAAAAAATTTTAAGTTGAATCATTGAATGTTGGGGATTGTCTGTAGTGTCTCTTCAGTTGTTCCTAGAATGTTTAAATGTCTAAGAATGGAGTATTTTAATTGTTAACTTTTGTTAACACAGGCTTGGCCTGGGGACCCCCTGACCTGGCCAGTGATAACGGTGAGTGCACAGGCTGGGTGGGGGGCATGTGTAGTCAAGAGCACACCTGCACAATACTCTACTCTTAGTGGACTTTCAATCCAGGTTTGCAGCAGTTTTGGGTTTTTTTTGAGTTGACAATGCATTTTTGTTTTAGACTTAATATTTTTAGAGCAATTTTAGGTTCACAGAAAAATTGAGCAGATGGTACAGAGATTTCCCATATACCCTCTACCCCCACACTAGCATGGACTCCCCTATTATCAACATCCCCCACCAGGGTGGTGCATTTTTTACCACTGATGAACCTTCATTGACACATCACTACCACTCAGAGTTCATAGCTACATTAGGGTTCACTTTGGGTGTTGTATATTCTATGGGTTTGTACATATGAACATTGACATGCATGCACCATTGTAATATCATATGGAATATTTTCACTGCCCTAAAAACTTACTCATTGAAAACCCATTCATTGCTAGTGGAAATGCAAAATGGTACACCCACCTTGGAAGACAGTTTGATGATTTCTTACAAAACTAAACACACTCTTGCCATACAGTCCAGCAATCATACTCCTTGGTATTTACTCAAAGGGGTTGAGAACTTGTGCCCAGATAAAATCCTGCCCATGGATATTTGCTGAGATTTTAATATAAATGGCTTTATGGAATATGGACATCTTCTAACTCTGACTGCACCCCTGGCACCTATTCCCCTATTCTTTGTCCTATACTCACCAAGCACTTGGAGCCTTGGTTTCTCTGGCCCTCTGGCCCAGAGGAAACGTGAAGGTACTGATTTCAGTAATTTACCTTCCCCTACCAGGTTCCAGCCAGTGACAAAAACTGGATTGTCTTAAGGGTGTCACGTAGAGGGACAAAGCAGCAGGGCCATTTTGTTAATGTCAGATATAAATATCTTTATGAACCTTATATGTCTGGATTCATTAGCCATTTAATGAATTTGATGCACAGATGTTCAGGAAATTAAGAGCAACTGACTTCATTGGGAAATAATAGCGAGCTTGGTGCCATCCAAGATATCAAAAACATGCTGTTCCTACAATCTGCCAAGAAAACAGGTACAGTAATCGTCTCTGTGTTATATATAAGCCCAGTATTAACACTCAATTAATGTTAATGGTATAATAATAAAAAATATTGAGCATGACTCTCCCTGGTGGAGATTAGGTTGTGGATATAAAGGGATGCTCTGTGTTCAGAGTATCTTTCCTTTGGATTTGCATTATAGTCGCCTGATGGAAAGTAAAAGAGTTGAAAAAAAACTTGGTGCCTTAGGCTGAGGGTATTAATTTTGAGTCATAAGAAGTGAATTTGCCTTACAGAATTTTTCATCAAAAACAACTATCCAATGTTTTGATTTGTTCTGCCTGGGTGTTCACAGGCGGTGAGTGACATAAGTACAGTCACACATCATGTAATGGTGTTTGGGTCAACAAAGGACTGCATATAGGATGGTGGTCCCATAAGATTATAATGGAACTGAAAATCCCTATTGCCCAGTGATGTTGTAGCTGTTATAGCATTGTAGTGCAACACATTACCTTTTCTATGTTTGGATATGTTTAGATACACAAATACTCACCATTATGTTATGATTGCCTACAGTGTTCAGTACAGTAAGATGCTCTACAGGTTTGCAGCCTAGGAGCAATAGGCTATACCATATAGCCTAGGTGTGTAGTTGGCTATACCATCTAGGTTTGTGTAAGTGCACTCTACAATGTTCTCACAACAGTGAAATCACCCAATAATGCATTTCTCCGCACTTATCTCCGTTGTTAAGTGATGTGCGACTGCATCTGAAGAGAAAGGACAAAATCAAGCCACGTGGGGCTCCGACACTGAGACTGCAGCAAGTCCACTCCTAGCAGAGAGGTTGGCACCATTCTCCAGGTATTTGTCCTGCTTTACTGCTAACTTTGTCACGTTAAATATTTTGGAGGCAAAAACATGGAGGGGAAAAAGGGCCAGATAAGTCTACGATACTTGGAAATGTTCTTCCTTGGCAGTAGTATGTTGGTAAATGTACAAGACATGTCTCTCTGTCTGTCTGTCTGTCTCTCTCAAAATAAATAAATAAATAAATAAATGAATAAAGCCCCGATTTGTAGCATTTGCCAATTTCCATGGTGTAAATACTCCACCATGGTCAATTTCAAGCTACCCATATGACAACTGCCAGCCCACAGACTTCCTGCAAATTTAACAGTCAGCTCTTGCAAGTGAATACAAGCTGCCTCCAGCAAGACCCTGGACCTCAGTATACAGTAATCATGGTGGTGGACATGGGTAATGATTAAAGAAGCTCTGGAGAGGGTGATATCCAGATCATTAGTGTCCCCTGTGGCAAAATGAAAATAATATCTACCATAAGGTTGATAGGAGTATAAAGGAGATAATAAATGTAAGGTGCTCAGCAAGATTCTTGGCTTGTAAGTGCTCAAAATGGTAGTTGTTATTAATATTATTATATCCTGAGATTAAATGTCAGTCCCAAATCTATGCGGAAATATTATGATTATCAGAGAATGTGGAATATCCTAGGTATCAGTTGGCCCCGACATGTGACTTATGTAAAATTCGTATGTAAACATTCACCAGATATTTACTGTAGTAGTTTTGTATACCTAGGTGGGAATGTGCCTCACAAATAGCCTTGAAAAGGAAAAATATGTGTGCCTGACTTCCGGGAAAACAAAGAACAGTCCCTAGCACGTTGTTTTAAAGGTGGTGCCTTCAGTGTGTGGAATGCTGTGGTGCTTTCTTTGTGAGATTTTGGCTTTTATCTTAAAAAAAAATAGCCTTTTGAAATTAGGTGGGCATAAACAATGGTGACAGGTGCAAAACTGTCTGAATGTCCTGCTTTGTACAGGCTTGACGGGCCCACGTTTCCTTCTCAGCTGGGAGACAAGCTGAGCATCTGGTAGGGGCCACCACGCACATCCCTCCCCACACCTCACACATCTTCTCCCCATCAAACACAGCAGCCTGACAAAGGGAAGTTCAGAGAAAATGAGCTTTCTTTCCCAAGGGAATGACAGAAACATGATTCTATTTCCCTAAATCTCCCTTTCTCAGCCACTTAAAATGATAATCAACCTAGCTTCTGTGCACTCTCTGAATCACTTCATTGTGTTGAAATTGTTTGACTGACAATTGATGAAGAACACAAACATGTAACTTTGTAAACTAGGAAGTCTAGGTAAGGGTAAAAAATTTTGCGTGTCTCCATTAAGCATAACTTAATCCTGCCATATGCCATTTAAGCATTCCAAATAATTCCTGGGCTTTCTTCTTCCTACCATTATCTGGAAAAGCCTGTCTGCTGTCACCAAATTCTAATGTAAACTGCCCATGGCCCTGTATTTTTCCATTGCTGTTTATTATTGTATCACTAATTCTCATTTGATTCAGATTCAGAGAGCTCTTTCTCTTCATAGCATGAAAGCATTTTGGCAGCCATTAGCTCTATGGGTAGGGATCATGAACAATCACACACACAAAGAATCTGCAAATTAGAGCTTATATTCCTTATATCTTCACATGGCTGACTGAAGTAAGACAACTCCACAAACCATGCATTTTAAAGAACATTTGCGGGGTGAATATATTACAAATATGGCTAGGAAGTGGGCTGCAGTATATCTTCAAAAGTGACTGATTTAAACCCAAACTTAATGTATTTTGGAGGCCAGCAATAATTTGACTTGCTGAGTGGATGGAATTTATGGGTATAATGCAGTGCAAATAAAAACATCCTCTTTCAGTAATAAAGGTGTATGCTATGTCCGTGCTGGGAAATACAGCTTTCCTTACCTCTGACTTCTGGAGAGAACTCGTGGGAATAGTTAAGCCAGACCCAATGCCTTTCTTTGTGACCTTATGGAAATATCAAGTTTTATTTTTTTATTTAGGGGGCTTATAGTGCTATTCCTAGGTCTGTGCTTTTGTGTTTGAGAACCAAATAAATAAGAGAAACTCAGCAATGCATCACCAAGCTGTAAGTCATTTTCCTAACGAGGTGGTCCAGACCAGAGTGAAGGAAAAGCAGAGGGTAGGATGAGGGTTTGGGAATTAGGAGGTTCACGGCCA